>JABFOV010000823.1:0-31287 GCA_022817685.1 Aradophagus sp. ZL-2020
GTGTTGTTGCAGGTATATAAAAAGAAAACTGAAGCCGCGAAGAAGGAGTATTTGAAGGCCCTCGCGGCTTATCGAGCGTCGCTGGTCAGCAAAGGCAGCGAAAACGAGCAGCAACAGCAGCAGCAACAGCAAGTCCAGTACGGGGCTTACAGCGGAGGTTACGGCGGTGCCGGGCCACCTGGCAACGTGGCGTATCAGGTTTACAGTCCGCAATCACATCAACCGCCTTCGCCCCAGCAACATCAGCAACACCAACAACACCAGCAGCAACAGCAGCACCAGCAGCAACAACAGCAGATGGGCATCAAGAAGTCACCGCACCATCTCTCACAAATGCAAAACAGTCAGCAGCAACAACCGGTATGATACAGCCACTTCTTAAAAGTTGCATAAATGCTAGTCATTTTTATTTGCTTGAAGCCTACTGATTGTTCACATTAATCGAAATAAAAAACGGCTACACAGGGAATATTAGTGTATTTTGCCAAAAATGTACTTTTTAAACTATTTTTTGGTGAAAAACAATCTTCTTAATTCGAATGTTGACTCATTATTCATATGAAATTATTTATATGCAAAAAAAAACTTTTTTACTTTTAACTATTAAATTTGAAAATTACAGAGCGGAAGTCAGACACTTTACCATTTGCACCAATTCGTTATATGAACCTCATCATTTAAATGGACTCCACGGATCTTTATATAGAACTTGTATCATAGACGTAGTGATGAATAAGACAAGAATTTATATACACAAAATGTGAACGCTATTCATCAATCCCATATGTTTTAACATAAATCTATGCGATGTTATATAAATTTTGCATTTCACTTTATCTGTATGATTTTAATGGTAATCAGTAGGACCTTCAATTCACGGGATTATTAATTGCAAACTGAAGTCATTAAAACGACAGTTTAAAAAGATTTTAATTTTCACTTTATCATTTCAGCATGAAAATAAAATGCATATAGATGTAGACATTGTAATTATAACTTGCTCGCTCGAAGATAAACGTAATTTAGAAAGTTTGATTTAAAAAGTTAACTTACAAGTTTAAATTTAGTTTCGTCTTAATTTAGTTGGTAAATTTTGTTATTGACTTTCAACTTAAGTTCATTATTTCTCTCTTCAATAATTTGCAACTAAACGTCTTTGTTTTTTCGTTAATTTTCTTGTCCGTGATTATTAATATATTTTTGTTATTGTTAAGGAACGATTGAATTGATACTGAAAGAGCCAATTTACATTTTTCAGGGCTTAATGGGGAGCCCAATGGTTCCACCACCACCACATATGACACAACAGCATTTACAGCAACAAGTATCGCAACAACAATACATGCAGCAGGTCAGTGAACTCGTCTTACTCATTCACTTTTCATGTTTGATATTTTCATGCAACTCTATAAATACAATCGATTTAATCGAAATGAATCTTTTCCGTCACTATTTTAATTCATTTATAAATTTGAGAAAAGATACATTCATATATTATTATCTTGAATTATTATATATTTTTAAACTTGTGCATTTAAATAATACGATTTAATGTCAGTTGCCGTCAATCGGCATTCTTTAAATAAATTATATTTATCTTTGAAATTATATATTTACTGAGTTAACTGTATGTATACTATTCATTTATCTTTACTGTAGCCCTTTGTTTTATTTTATGTTTCGCAGCAACAAGTCCAAGTGCAAGTTCAACAGCAACAACAACAAATGCTGCAAAGAAGTCCACCCCGGGGTGATACTTTATCGAATTCGCCAAACGTAACTTCAACGCAAGCCAACATGGGCATTCAAAGAGCTCAAGGAAATTCATGCATTCGTCATGGCTGCACGAATCCCGCAGTAGCCAATTGCGAGTGGGAAGATGAATATTGTAGCAATGAATGCGTCGTTAGCCATTGCAGGTAATTTTTTACTTCTAAATCAATCAAAATTAATCTGTTCCGTCGTTTAATCTTGAATTTCAATGCATAATCATTATACATACTGAACAAAATAATTGCACATTTATAAGAAGAATGGAATGATAAAACACAAACACTTGTATTATTGTTGCAGAGACGTATTCACAAATTGGGTAACATCAAACTCGAATTCGCAGCAAAATTTCTCAACGGTTAAGTAAGAAGGCAAGTTGACAATTAATTAAACCGGAACGTCGTGAATCTACCATTAGGCAAAGTTACGTCTCAAAATTTGTCATTGTATCACTGAGCAAACGCATTTTGCACAAATATGTATATAGATTGACAAAGTAAAGTGAGCACGACTAATAAATCGTCAAAGATATTGCAACAGGGATCGTCGCAATCGTACGAGATCAAAAATTCGAACAAATGAATTTTCGAATCCGCCCGATTTACCCTGTCGTCGTTCGTTCAGCAGTATCTTTTCTTTTACAAAAGAATTATTCGTCTTTGATTAATATGTTTTTATCGGGTTTTATTATTATAACATAATATAGTATCATATTATTATTATTATTATTATTATTATTATTATTATTATTATATGTTATTTTATTTTTTATTGTTATAATCATTTCACATAAGATTTTTTACAACTCAGTCAACTTCTACCATGATTATGCACTAATTTATATTTTCGTATATAATACGAAAATTCTTTACCATTTAAACTATTTTAAATCATATGCCATGTTTTAACTAGTTCAAAATTTAACAATCATAGTGGTGGACGTCGATTGCAGTTTAATAGATAACAATAAAAAATGCAGAAATATAGGATGTCTATTTCAGTAATCATTTTTATCGTTACAATTTATTTTGTTACGTGAGGCACATTTCTACGAAAGTGATAAGTTTTGTACAAAAATCAGTTAAGTGATACACAAAAAATTATACTTTTCATTTATCACTTTCATGTGTCATGGCTAATTGTTGTGCATATATCTTTCAATAATTAGTTAGTCTTATAAAGGATCTATCTATACCGTATACATAATTAAGTAAATCAATAAACAAATAAATCTTAAAGGAATTAATATATATATATATGATATATATATGATATACATACGATGCATACGAATCTACGTCTTTTCGCTGATTTTAGGACAATTTTTAAAAATACACATTGTTATAAACGTTGAGTCTTAATTCCAATTATAAAACTTTTTAATTTTTAACATTTCTGACACGTAAATTTTTAGTTAATTTAAATTAAAAAGAAATACATTCCTGTGAGTAAAGAATAACCCAAAAAAGTAAAGTCTAACAAAAATATACTTCTGCTGTAAGGTTTTAACAAAAATGTTCAGCGAATAGACGAGATACAAATTTCGATATGACTTATATATATATTGCATGAATACTGTGAATTGATCTTACAAGTACGCATATTCCCATCAAAAATTTTTTAACGTCACATAAGAATAAGAAAGCAATGCTAGGTAAATGAGTACTTTCAAGACGAGCTTACGGTACCCATGTACATATATATTTGTTTCAAATCTGACTTTGTGATGTCAGCGCCGGCTTTTGGGACGCTCAAAAAATCAATGTGTCTTACCTCTTTGAGTCTTCTCTTTTTATTTCAAATTCAACAAATCTGAATTGCTGCTAAGTCTGAATTTGCTTTTCAAAGTGAAGAAAAGACTTTTAAAGGCAACTGTCGAGAACCAGATGTGTCGAGTGGCCCAACGAAACCGGTACATTAAAAAAGCAAACTGAAGCACATCCGTAAAACACGTCTCGGCAACACGAGCGAATCATGTTGAAAGCTATTATCAATTAATATGTACATTTTGTAAACATCGTAATGACACATTACAGGAAAAAAGTAACAAATGCTTGATAACATTTCACTGTTACTTTTTCGTTGTTATTTTTTACTAAAAATCTTCGTTAATATAAATCTATTTTATCTGATATTCCTTAAATCAATTGTTCAAAAAGTTCCTGGATAACTGCTCGTTGGTGCGACATGTGCTTATAATGCGATTACCAAGAGTGTCCCACCCAAGGTTACGCTACTTAAATTGGGTAGTCGGATATAGCTGTGAAAATATCTATACATTTGGACTTATTCCAAATGGAATTGAATATTCGCAATGGTAAACTTCAACTATTCTGTAGTTGCCTGTGTTTATTAATTCGTTCGAACGAATCAGACGATTATAATACCAGCATTTTGTATTTATGTATATATATATAATTGAAATAAATATTATTTCATCAAACAAGCATTTTTTTTACTGACGACAAAGTCTTTATCTTTAAAATATGCTTTTTGCAATGAAAAATTGAAAAATCATGTGAGGAAAAGAAAAAAAGGGAAGACGAAAGCAAGAAGATCCTAAAAAAATTTACAAGACAATTTTAACAGCAAATTGTACTTTTCGTCTCCTGTTTCTGAGAAAACTTATAGCGCGATATAACAATCTTTTCGAGTATTACTTTTGAAAAGTATGTGTAAATGAACGAGTAATGTTCGTTGATACAATTTGAGAAAAGCAGCGAGCAGCTAGAGAGCGATGTTTAACCGATAAAAATTATTTTTATATTATTCTGAGAATATAATCCGCGCACGGTGTACAGTTATTTTAACGTTAACTTGCATCCATTGCGAATTGAAGAATAAAAGCGACGAATGATAAAAGCGGAGTTTAGTTGAACATGTGTGTCAAGCATTATTGCGTATTCTTATTTGAATTGTTGAGTGCCACTTTCCGTTCGTTAGCTTAATGAGAAGGCCGTTTTATCACTTGATAGTTAAGCTTGAGAACAACTTCTCAGCAAAGCAAAGTCGAGCTATGACGAGCATTATCATAACGCGAAAAACAAAGGTTTTAATGAAGTGTTAAATGTGCGTTACGATAAAAAAATTTTGTTATGGCCCGGTGGCATTTTGTGATCTGTACGTTGTTTTGCTTTCGCATGAATTGCTCACAGCAAAGTCTTAGGCAAACGTAATGTGTCGTTGCAAGTATCACAAGTGAACTGTAACATATGTAAAAATGAATTTTTATTATAACGATTTGCAAATAATTGAACGAGGACAAACCACTTCGGATTACTAAAAATAATTGAAATGTATTAGAACAAAGAACCTTTGTGTTCGTTGATTCGACATAAACGTAGTTACACTTAACTCTCGACCGGAATATCAAATCTAAAGCGTTGTCTTACTGTTTAAGTGTTTATGAAACTTTAAAATTGACGAGATAGGCTTAATATGTAATTAATTGATGATTCTCTTCTCAAATGCGGGCTCGTAATTCGACGATATTTATACGAGAGTCTAGTGTATATACATCTTTGTGTTGTATGTCATAATTACACCCAACAGTTCAAAATGTTATTCTGCCTTGTAAATAATCTAAATATCTTGATATCTTATTTCTCACTTCTGTGATCTAATGAAATTCCATTATTAAATTCAAGTTTTCTCTCCCCCTCCATTCTCCCACCCTCTCACTCTCTCAGTCCTTTTGTAAAATCCTATGAATGTTGTAAATATATTTTTCTTAAGATCATTTTTAATATAACTTTGATTTCAATTTTTTTTTATACGTATATAATCATTAAAATATATTAGGTGTAACTGTGATGATGTTGATACAGTTGTATAGAATTCAAAAATTCAGTTGAATTTTGTGAAACTTTGTACACTTCTACTTACTTTTGCAAGTAAAAATATTAAATTATATTTCTTTAAAGATTATTTTATATAATTATTCATATACAATCAATTGTACAAAAAGATTTTAAAAAAGTAAAGAAAATTTAAATGGTAAATTTTTGTTTTCTGAATTTACATTAATTATTAATTATGATTAAACTTCATTAATGTAATTAACAACATCAGAGTTAAATTAAACAAAAGGGAAAGAAACTTTAAATTGGTCAATTTAAAGGAAGTGAGATACACTTGGTTTGCTCAAATGGATTACCATAATGAAGTAATCCTTAATTAGTGAAATAAACATTAAAAAGGAAAATTAATTAATTCAGCATTAGAGTGTCATTCTGTCAATGTTAACGTGTGGTCATAAGAATCCCGCTTACAAATAAAATGTTCATTTTTACAGTGTTGAATTTTCAATTTATGGTTACACAACGTTAATGACGCGACTAACTGAACGTTGTTTCATATATCATTAGCGCAAACAATACTTTCAATTACAGATATTACTTGACATATTAATGATGTGAGCTAAAAGATTCTTTAACTTTAAAAGCAACAAGACCCATATTTTCCGACATTTTATATCAAACAACACTTGACCTGCAAAGAATTCGGTACAGTCACTACGGAAGGGTGTCAATTGACACTTCATGCGAATGCACGAAGATATTTTCATTTCCGACGACTTTATTTGTAACGTTCTATGATTGTAAATAGCGAAGCGTATTTCATAGATTTATAGATTATATTGTAAACATATAATCAATTCTGTATAATAATAACATTATTATATGTGGTGTGTTATACAAAAAATTAAAAAAAAGATTAAAAAAAGAAGAAAAAGCAACGTAAAAAATACAAAAAAAAAAAATCACAAAAATACATTAAGTGGATTTATATACACACAGTATTGAGAGAAATGCATATTCTCAGTTGTGGAACTCGAGTCGTGATTATATAGGATATTTTTGTTGAATACATGTCTAATCTCTAAAAATCCTTAAAACACTGACCGACCTGTCGAAATGCCACCGACTGAAATGGACAAGAAAGAAGACGAGATAGAGGGATGACAGAAACGTGATTCTGCATATTAAACGGACTTCGGGCGCGTTTTTGACGAAAACATATACGTATATTTGTGCATATGATTAAGCCGTATGGTGCGCGACAAAGTAACTATTGGTCGTTTTGTGAGCGCGCAAAGTGATCGTCAGAATGTACACGCCAACGCGAAACCGTACAACCAGAGTACGCAATTCTGACATTGTTCTGTTATCTGCGATTAGAATTATGAATTAATTATAAATGAATTATTGATAAGACACTGGTGAGAGAGAACATGCGAGAGTGGGAGAGCGAGACGAGGAAGAGAAGAGATATTAACGTTCGTCGAGAATCTGCGATTCCGTGTAATAGTTGTAAGATTGTAAGACGATACAGATGGATAAGTTAATTCACATGAAATATAACTACAAACATGCAAGTACTCTTCTTTTTCCCTCACATTGATCCGAAATTTGTTCTGGTGTTGATACGCAGACGCGAGCAAAGATGAAAAAAAAAGGAACGAAAATAAGTCGATGCAATTTTACAGCACCAGTCGTAATCAGACTAATCTATCGTTAAACAAAAAAAGATAAATCTAGGATTTATCGTACGTATATAATAATAGTAATAGCACTACGTCAAATGCAGATGTTTTGCAACGGATTTACGTTTGATTATATTGTTTTCTGTACAAAGACTTTAATTAAACGATTTCATCCTTCAAGCGCATTGTTAACTCATTTCTTTAACCACATTCAATGAGGAACATCTTGTAACTCACTTTGCAATTTGCTTTGTCTTCATTTCCACTTGTTTTGAAATATTAAATTTAACAGTTTCAAAGAGTAAACACTGGCAAATTATTGTTATGCAAATTTTACTTGAACACAAAATGTCGCACAAAAATATTGAATAATTATTACGTCATCCTTGTCACTGACGTTTCAGCCATACAAAGATTGTAAAGGAGGTTTTCTTTTTTGCTAACATTTCTTTCTGGCTTAATGATGGTCATTTATTATTCGAGATCGTTAAATCGTACGTTCGCAACAAACGATTCAACTCGGAATTCTGTTGCTTCAACTTTTCCACGTCTATTTCAATTTTCTGACGTTCTTTCAAAATGTCAAGATATTTATTCAATTCAATTAAAAGTACGTCCCACAATTCTTCGTCTTTCTGTGAAAATATTTCCGTGTAACGCGTCCAATAACTGGTAATGTCTTCGACGGATATATTTCGTGAGATTGTATATTTTCTTTCCATCAACTTTTGTCCCACTTTACCTTTAATCTCGGAATGTTTTGTAACAAAATCTTTTAATACTGCAATAACGTGAGTTGTCTTAATGTCGAGTAAATGACCTCTCTCACAAAGTAATTTCTCTTTCAACGTTCCTGTTTCTTTGATGTCTACACTGACAATTTTCTCTGTAATAAAAATAACAAAAAAAGACTACTTAATGCACGTACATTACAGGCAATTCATAAACGTAAAAGTAACGTATAATTTATGCTCTATTAATATTTATTAACATATATTTAAATATTATTTATATTTATCGCTATTGCGATATCCTTTACACATCATCGGGAAATCATTTCTAACGACAGAAGTTGATTAAATAAATACTATGTTGTTTTAGATAAAAAATTGCTTGCAACGTTTTATTTTATGCAATTCACCTTCATTAATGACGCAGGTGGTTGTTTCATTTTCCTCTACATCCGACAAAACGTTTTCCGATGAATCAGTCGTTTTGGCCGTGCAAGAAGCTTCGTTCAACACATCCGCGATTACTCGAATCGGTTGTTTTTCATAAGATTCGCATCTGTAAATAATAATACCATAAAATTATTAAAGTCACTAGTTACTTCCGTGAAAGTTTTTACATTCTGTTATTATTAAGTGATGTACAAAGTGTATATTTATAAACGCGATTTCAAGAATACATAAAAAAATGGATAAATAAATTATACTGTAGCATTATTATAATAAATATACATACTCTGTTGAAAATGTAGAAAAACTAGAACTATCTTCAGTCGTTTCTTCTGAAATCGCTGTACATGTAGAGCAGAATAAATGTGGTAAAAATAACTTGAATAAAGATTGAATGTCTTGCTCCGAAACAATATCCAATGCCTGAGTATCAAATGACAGTTTATTATTACTTAAAAATTATTTGATAGAATTATTTCATTTTCCAAAAAACGACTTGAATTCTAATTTATATTAACAAAACTAATATACAATTTTAAATTACGTTAAAGACACTGTCGAGTTTTATAATCATATTTTCTTTCGACCGACACCCTAAAATAGCCCGCAATCTCTCTTCAATAAATAGTTCAGATTTGTCAGAAATTTGTAAGAATAATTTGTTTAGCAAACGCCGCTGCAAATTTACTTCCATCAAATCGATTGGTGCGTCAGTTGGCTGCAAAGCTTTTAACTTTTTCTCCATATCCGCTTTTCCTGCAACGTAAAAATTGATTTATTAGATCATCCTGTTCTTTTTATGATATACTTTTTAAATTTTATAAAAGTATGAATACTTTTTTCTATATTCGCTTTAGCTTTTCGGTACGAGGGCAAATTTTCTTTATTCAGCAACTGCAGTTCCGGCGGCTCCCATTTCAGCCCTAAAATCTCTTCGTATACTCTTTTATTTATTTCTAAAATCTGCGGAAATGACATTTTGTAAAAACTAAATTACATATATGTAAAATTTTTAATCGTCAAAATAATTATACTTTATCCAGCAATTCACTGGCACTTGACGCATTCATTTCCCAAATTTTAAAATATTGCTCCTCATTGCTTATAGCCGATTGACAAGCCTTCGTTTCCAAATCTATAATTTTATTACGCAATTTTATTATTTGATCAGCCATTTGTTGTTCTCCAAATCGAATCGACTGTTTTGTATCAAACACCATTTTCTTGTAATGTTTAACAATATCTTGTAATCTAAAATAAAACGAATTCATCATGGCGCGTAGTTAAACTAAAATTGCAAAATATATTTATTTTTTGTTAGAAAAAATAGACTTTGAAACAGAAATCCGACACAAACTTGTTAAACTTTTTACGTTGGTAGTTTTTGATAATCATATTTTCATCCTCTCGGCGTTTCAGAATGATGTAATTGAAATTGAGTTTCTCAGTATTCAACATGCACAACGATTTCGTGTACTCAAGCTGTTGCTGCAAAGTCTGATATTCCGTCTCTAATTTGATTTTTTGATCCCTGTAATCTTCGTAATGCTGCGTCATCATTTTCTCCACCTCTTCCTCGTACTCGCGCATAATTTCTTTCCTAAGTTCAATCCCGTTGATGTTTTCTTCTTCGTACCGTTTAAATAATGCTTCCCATTTCTTGCGCGTACTATCTAAAAGATTTCGTCGCTCGCGATCAAGAACACCATCAATTCTCGACAGCTCTTCTGCGTAAGCTTTGTTCATAACATAAACCTATGAAATTAATTTGCCAATTATTAAAACGACGATTAAAAACAATGTAGATAATATTTAACGAAAACCAAAATATATAATTCACTTGATTATCAATTCTGTCGATTAGCAAATTTATTTCTTCGTTTTGCTTTAATTGATCAGCAACAAATTTAATATCGCAATTTTCCAATTCTTGTTTCAGCTCGGCAATAACTGCGTCCTTTATAGACAGAACTTCGAGACACTTTTTATTTTGCTCTTCCAAATCGGAATTAATATCCAATACATCTGTGTTAGATAGAATCGAATCCCACTTTGCGCTTATCAACTTGTAGTGCTCGCTGCACTTTTGAGCATTTTCTTCCAAGTGGTGGAACAATTTTTCTTTTATTTCTTTTATTGCTTTACGCCGTGCGATTTCTCGAGCGTCGTTGGCAATTCGGATATTTGATACCTGTGAATAAGTAAAAAGTCATAAAACATTTGATTCATATTTATTTATATAATAATACACGCAGAGAATATTATATATCTTATAAACAATTGAATTTCATTAGTTAACAAAACTGTTTTTCATGTACGATTTAATAATACAGTTAAAAAAGACTCACCACTTCGTCACTTTCAGTTAATAATAAATTCAAGTGATTTGAGCTGGATAACATTTGCTCTTCCGTTTCAGATTGTTCAGGGTTAATTTTTTCTTTTGAGCTGTCATCACTAAGTATGATTGTTGTTAAATATATGTTAACAATTGTGAAATAATAAAATTAATTTTTTGCACTAGACCTATTGACCCGCAGTGGAGTGTACATATGACACGGGTAAACTGATCTAGTTTGAATAATATAACTTCCTACAATAACTACCTAAAAATCTGATGAAACTCATAGAATTAACGTTAGAAATTTATATTCATTTACAATTTAATCGTCTGTATTTTAATATAAATGATTACCTGGTAAATAATTGTTCACGTAGTTGCATACGACGCCTGCGAGCAAGTATACGTTTAGCTGGATCTGGAGATGAAACTGAAAATTCTTCTTGGTCAATCTCATCCAGAGTTTGTTTCAAACTAAACTCCATATTATTTGGATTAAGTGTACTTTGTCAATTGCACTGAATTAAAAATAAGTACACTGAAATTAATATAAAATAAAAACATGCAAATTTTACTTGAAAAAATAAATATCACTGAAATTGTACATATAACAACTTTGGCTTGTTAAAAGCAAAGGTTTTTGGCAATTCAAACGACTTTGTCATAATCAATTGAATCAATATGTGTAGTTGTCATGGTACCCAAACCATTTCCATTTCAGACAAATATTTCAGCCGCATCGATAATTGCTTAAATTTACTTTATTAAAGAAATAAAGAATTTACTTTTTATGAAATTAAAAATTGTTTTTGAAGAAATGTATTTTTTTAAGACAAATGATAATAGATGATTTTTATAAAAACCATGCCAACCATTTTACGAAAGAGCCTATTTAAAATAACATTGCGCTGGTACAGTTTTCATAATTAATGTCGAAGAGTGATTATGATAAGATATTTATTACTAAAAAGTAATACGTAAAATTGGTAATTTACCATTACGTTACCGCCCTATAGATTAGCTTATATAACGCTATACATTATTTCAAGACAAGTAATAAATTTAACATTTTATAACTATTGAAATAAATATAATTAGTTAGAAATTAGTTCAATTTATTGTAGATTTAAACATTATTTCTACGTTTTATATGCAGATTAAGACACATTTTAAAATGCCATTTCCGTAAAATATTGATACTTAAATTTATCAAAGCTATCTTGGAAAATAATAATTTTGTGACTCAATGATTATTTTAGTAGTTAAGTTTAAATCAGAATATTTACTTTGTATACATATATTTGACCAAACCGATTTCTTATGTGGAAGAGTATCGAACAGTAAGTAAAAATACAAGTTCTAAGCAAAATTATTTTATTAACATTTTTACAATAATATCAAAACAGTATCATAGATACATTATTTCTTTTTCAAAATTTGCGTTGAGCTTAGTTTCACTTTCCCAGGAATATTTCTACCAATAGTTTCATCTTTAACAGACTTAAGCAAATCCCTTTCTCGCGGAGTAATTGTTTTATCCTTGAGAAAAATAGCAACTGCCGTCTTAGCAACCTTTCCCCGTTTACCAGTTCCTGGTGTCAATTTTACTTTGAACCTAAAAAAAACATGTTGTTTTTTTCGATTTTTTATAAAATTTTAAATGCAAAATTCATTCAAACATGTAAGTATTTATTGTCTTACTTATAATTTTGTAATGCAGAATATGGAGCAACAACCGGAACTGCAAACAACAATTCGTCGTCTGCTAATGGTTGTCCAGTTAATTGATTTAACAGATCAATTTCAGATTGGGGAGCAGCATCATCCTCGTCGTCATCATCAAAATTGATGTCTGTTTGATCTTTATTCGACGGATTAGGTTTTTTAGGAGGTTTCTTCTCTGTTTGTTCTTTCGTTTCAGTTGCATTCTTTTTTCCTTTTTTGTGTTTATCTGGTTTAGCTGGCTGTAATATTATTATAACAATAATAACAATGGTGATGGAAAAATATTGTAAACACATTATCAACAATTACATTACTTCATGTAATGAAAAAATAGATACATGAAAATGTTACATACTCGTAAAGCTTGCATACGAAGCAATCGATCTTCTTCGTCTTGATCTTTATACTTTTCTTTAATCTTCTTCAGTTTTCCTTTCTGCCCTCTTTTCAAATTATTACTACCCTGCTGTTTGTTTGTATTATTTTCTTCGTTTTCCTTTACTTGAGTCACTTGATTTGTATTAGCAACTTTTTTGTTGCTGGTTTTTTTGTCTGTTTGAACACTGCGTTGAGATTTTAAAGGTGCATTACCATCGATAATTGTAATATTTTCCGCTTCATTGGGATTATCATTTGATCTGTTATTAGTAGTTTCGAGAGAGATTCTGCGAACATGATGATTTCATAATATAAAGAAAAGGAGAATTATAAATCTAAATATAATTATTACACTATGTGCATATTTCTATAAAAAAATTACCTTGAAATAGGAAGTTCAACCTTTGTATCTGGAAACGTATTATCTTCCTCATCCGAACTATCTTCGATTTTAATTTCACTTTCAACAGACTCATCTATTTTATCATCAGTTTCTTCTGTTTTATCTGAAAAATTGAAAGTTATGAGTTTGTTTTATAAAACGTATATTATAACAATATTTTTAATAAACAATTATCAATTTCAAACAATACCATTGATTTCTTCTATTTCTTCTTTAATAACCTTCAACTCGTCATTATCAATTTGACGAACTTTTCTTTCATCTTTGTGATGTTCAATAAAGGAATCTTCAAGACGAAAAAGAAAACTGAGTCCCATAGCAAGTTGACAAGGTGGTAGATAATTTTTCTTTCCTCGAATCATAAACGAACCAGTCGTTAAGTACTCTCCAGTTGGTGCAGTTTTTGAAACTTGAGTTGCATTAACCCACCATGCATTCACTACAACTTTAGCTTCCCAAGCTATGCTAAAAAATTTAATTTAATAACACAATTAAGTAACAGTGAGAAATATAAAAGGATAATTTGAATTAATATTAATTATAATAAGTTTAAAGAACCTGTAGGCTACAGCCATTACACCAGCTTCATTCAAAGTCTTTGGCGGTACAGGTCCACCGCTTGGATTTTTAATGACCAAAGAACTTGCTCCACTAACGTCAGCATGCACATAAATATCATTGGCTTTAAGGTACCTTTTTACAATTATTTCATTTTGTTGTTGATCTCTGCCACCAATTACTGTACCAGAAAAGTTTTATTTTTTTTATATTATTATTATTATTAATATTATTATTATTAAAATTTCATAAATTTGTTAATGATTCGAAACAAAATCTCTTACCAAGATAATTTTCAGATGAAATAAACCAGTAAAACTTTTCAAACCAATAGACTTTCCTAGCTTTGTTAATACTGTGAATGACTTGAACCTCTTTCAGGGCTTGTTTCGTCTTTTTATCGGCCGATATCAATGCCTTTTCCTGTGACTCCAATGTTTTCTGCTCTTTTTTTGCAGCAGACTTTTTCTTGTCATAGTATTTACGGGCGTTTTTAAATGCAGACAATGCTAAATCAATATCAATAACCATAGGTTTCAGTTCTACTTTTTCATTTTTATTTGCTTCATTTTCAGAATCAGAACTCAAACTCATACTGTAAGGATCTTCTAATCGCATCGATATATGATTGGTTTCTAGCTTTAATTGAACAATTGTAGATGCAACTTCATCGCCTTGATTTTGAGCTTCTTTAACTAATTCATGAATATCTGGCCAAGAAATCTGATTCGCCAGTGCACGTCTTATTGTAAGTATTGCATTGTCTACCAGTACTTGATTGCGCGTTATTAATTCAGCCTTTAACTTATCCTCTTCTTGCAAATTCTGCAGCTGCTTTATTCTTTGGTAATGATCTTTTTTGACGTTCTCCAATTTTTTTAAAGCTTCTCTCTCTTGATTCAATACTTTCAAGTCCAATTTTTGACCCTCCATTTTCGAATAATACTCATCAACAGCGGTATCAAACGACTCAAACTCTTCATAAATACTATTTTTTATTTGCTCAAATAGATATGGATGAAACTCAATGTTTGTCAATATAAAAGATTCGTCGCCATTCTCGGACACTTTGCTCTCCTTCTTTTGAACTATATAACCCTTTGATATTTTATTTCTAGCATCGTAAAGCATGTGTTTTGCATTTAAAAGCTCAGATATAAGTTTTGGCATATCTTCAGAAACGTTAAAATCTTTGTTTATTTTTGGGTTACTAGAGAAGCCAGCTTTCAGTAAAGCGTGCTCCAGAAGGGGAGCTCCAAATTCTAAATGAGGGTTGAGAATTTTTTTTAAACTTTCGCCTGACTTTGCCTCTTTTATGATTTGACAAATTTCACTTTCACTTGGCATTACTTCAGTGTGCGCACGGTCTGTTGGATACTTTTCTCTTATAGCAAATCTAAAACAAAAATGATTAATTAGTTTTTAAATTGTTTTAAGTACTTCTTTCTTATTATATGGAACATTGATTTTATGAAATCAAGTGAAAGTAGGTGATCATTAGAGCATACAGAACAAAAAGAGTGTACCAGTTATAAAAATATAATATTTGTAGGTATCACCTTATTTTATCTCCTTCAATGTGAGGTCGTAAAACATACTGGATGACCATTTCATAGTCAGTGAGAATTAAATTACCACGATCATATAATTCTAATATTAAATGATAGGCTGCTTCACCAGTTCCAAATTGCAGATCAATAATTCTGTCCCAGCCAATTTGACTAATGTTTTCAAGGCGCTTATTTCGTAAATGTTTCCTCATCTAAAATTTTTGTCAAATTTTTGTTTTAAAAATAATCATTATCTATAAATTAGGTAATTCTGTCTATTCTTTTTACAAATTATACTTTTACCTTCATAGAAAAACCTGATGGTGCTATATTTTTTGGCCATTCGAATGAAGTTGTGTGAATTCTGGCTCCGGATTCAAGTAATAAAATACATTTTGCATCTGGTTTTTGTAATCTTATAAGATATGTTTTTGAATCAACATCATATATTTGATTTACACGCATGCCCACCAATCTGTAAAAAATAATTGAATGTAATATAGTTTTTCAATACTAAATTAATAAAATTCTTGACATAACACTAGAGTAAGGTAAAGTGAAAATTTATTAATTTTATTTTTGTAGTACGAGTGTAGTTAGTGCTTTAAAAAATAAAAAAATAGTTGTCGATAATATTAGATTTTATATATTTATAATGAACTCATTAATACACAAATAATTTTATCTTTTAATTATTAATGGTAATAATTAGATACATTATCTTTAACTTGTGCTAAAAATACCTTTTCAGTTCTGCAACGCTGCATACTAAATCGTAAGTATTGAAACGAGTCTTCATCCTGTCTTGTTTTTGTTTAACCAAGTGACACTGTTGAGAGTTCTCCTAATATACACATAAAATCAGCCTGCTATTCACAAAGTAATCATAAAAACAAAAAAATATTTTTCGGTTGTTTTCTTTTATAATCGCAAATCGATGATGAAATAATATTTCATCCTGATGTCAATTCTTTATTCAAGAAATATTTAATTGTTTCTCACGCTGACAACTCACAGCTTGACTTTATTAGAATTATTGCAACTTCTGCAAATAGGCTTCGTTTACATTACTACGTATTGAAAATGAGCATTAATAGTAAGATCAAGTAATTATTTTATAATATGAAAATTTATATCAATTGAAATTAGTCAATAACAACGAACTAAAAATTTGAAAATTAGAACACCTTATGCCACTTTATTGACTCGAAAAAAAAAAAAACGTGTTATCATCAACTTATTGTTGAGATAATTTAAAATTGTAGAATTCAGTTGATAAGAAAGATTCCTTTATACCATCAAACGCTGTCAGGAGCGTAGCTTGTCATCATTTGTGTTGTTTCTACATATGGCAAGCTTCGCATGACGGTTTCTTTTAAAAATAATTGTTGTCTTCACGAGAGATTTTAAGAGCTGATAGTTTACTTTTTATTGATTGTTTCATTATAAACGTAAGTAATTTCTTATTGTATTTAATTGTGATTTTATCGAGTCAGTTTTAGAAGCAAACGAATTAATGTAGAAAATCTGATTGCATTAGTATTTACTATTGATTCTTATTGGCAAAATTTTCTTGTTTTTGAGTAAAAATTACATAAAATTGCTTATCCGCTAATGGGTTTTTCATTACACATTGTTTGTAATATAAATATTTGGAAGCAAATTATTATAATAAATGTATTCAATAATGTAAACATTAATAAACCTAGAAATTTGAGGTTATAATATAAAAGATACGCAGAGTTGCCAATAAAATAGGAGAGAAGATTGGCATCTCTATATAAAATAGAGAAAAGTAACAATATTCTATTCTTTTTATTGCTGATTCTGTGTATATGAATATTAAATAAATAATAAATATTGTATAGTATACTTCTAATAGCTTTTTTTCTTTCAAAATAATAAATTCTTCTATGTCTTATGTGTCTTATTTTGTGACAGAATTATATAATATTTTTATTTTTAAAAGTGTTAATTGACCAGATTAATTAATTAATTAATGTCTTGTTGAACTATATAGTTTAATTTGTTAGTTGTAAAACAATAATTCATTTATTACATTAATGTTTATTGTAAATTTATATCACCAAAACTGTTTATATTAAATACAAAAAAAAGTGCTACATTAATATTTACATAAGCAGTTATTTAATTTTTTATAATATAAATAAAAATAAGCAAATCATAATTCAGAGTTGTCAGTTTAAAACAAAATTTCTATAGACAGACATGAAGGTAAAATTTTTGAACTTCAATAACACGCATAAGGTATAAAACTAATATTTTATTAAAAAAGTTGCAGTGTTTGTCTTTTTTATACATTCTTAATGTAAATCCTTGAACTATTGAGTAATTGAAAAGTTGGATTAAAAAAACATAATGAAACTTAATAACACATTTTACATATATTTTTGATGCTAATTATATATTTATATTATTTCTATCCATTATGCATTATACATGTCTTATATTTTTTATTATTATTACATTATACCTGATTTAATAAACACCAAATCAATAACAGCCATTATCTACCAAAAAGCTTAATTGGCTTGTCATTGAAAACCACTCTACCTCTCCCGCGTGATTAATTAAGAAACATTTTTCAAGATTCAAACGAGCTTTTGAATATTTCATTAATAACAAAAGCATAGTACGATACCAATCGATAATGAACTGCGCACTCGCGCAATTCAACGTCAACTACCAACTACTTCAACAACTCGTCCGTTTCTCCTCCTGTACCTTTCACCCTTCACCTCATTTATTCAGGCGAATAAAAACAACCGTGAAATGAAAAGTGACAAAACCTGTCTTACAATATCCTCCAAATGGAAGCCTCGCAAATACTAATCTAACGTTGCCATGATGTTATCGATTAACACGTATGAAAACGACCGCGTCTGAGTGGAAAAGTGCGTCCCACTTGCCGCAATTGAACGTGCGTCTTCGTCGACGATGAACGTCGCGCTTCAAGAAGCATTTATTTGACACTGGCCAGCACCACAGAAAATTTTGAATCAGCGAGACTGAGCTCGAAGGCGATGAGTAAGAACGATCGGCATGCGAATTTGCAAACGGCCTCGCCACAGAGACCGTCTACCGCCAGAAAAGAGAACCTTCAAACGGGTTCACGGCCTACAGTTCCCATTGCACCCACTGCAAGTGCTTGGCTGGCTGGTGCTGGCTTGTATTTCCTCGGGAACCTTCTCCGTCCTGATTCCACTGCTGACCTCAAAGATAAGAATCCCTATTTTAACTGTTATTATAATTCTCTTATTATTCCACGTGGCTTCTCATCTAGTGGCCTTGTTGGTAGACCCCGCGGAGATTCCAATTCGACTGCAGCGTGTCACCGGCAAGCCTGAATTCGATCGCACCAAGCACCTCCGCATCATCGAGAACGGACGATGTCACCTGTGTAACATCGATGCCAGCGGCAAACGCACCAAGCACTGTTGGGATTGCAATAAATGCATTGCGGGCTTTGACCACCATTGCAAGTGGCTCAACAACTGCATTGGTGAGCGCAATTACGTGGCGTTCATTTGTTGCGTTGTGTCGGCGATCGTGTCCACCCTGGCGGTGCTGGGCATCGCGATAGCGGAGCTGACGATCCACGTAAACGCGCTACAGCGACCCATTGGCAACATGGACAACTCGACTGTACCTGTGACCACGCAATTGTCAGGGACTGGCTCGCTTGTTATCATCTCTATCGTTGGGATACTATCAGCCATTGTGGCGGTGCTTCTTATACACCTATGTATCTTTCACGGCTACATCGCCTGTCTTGGGTTGACCACCTATGAGTACATGCGCAATCGACGAGACAAAGCATCTTCTGATCAGGCAACTAACTCAAAAAATAATCTCATCGCTCGATCCCGGTGTTCCAGCGATGGTCAACCTGTGAGTTATCACTTCTGTGAGTCTGTGTCTATGAATAAAGATATGCAGTTGGATACGAAGAGCGTTTATTTCTGTTCTACACACGCGCAGAACGTCGCGGATGAACCAGATAAAAAAAGTGAACGCGACCGAAAAAAGTTTCATCTATATTTCTCTTATGAAACGAGGTCTAATGAGTCTACGTCGATCGAGCTGACCTCTAGAACCACAAGGACCTCACTCGATGGTCTCACGAGCCTTAGTCCTCTGGAACTTAAGCCGTCCACCCCGTCCCCAGTATCTTGCTGCTTTTCCATCATGAATCCCTCTTTAAGTCACGTGGAAAAGAAGCAAAAGAAGAGACAAAGCATTGAGTCGCTGGAGAATGAACAAGTTCGTAAATCTTGTACTACGATGAAGCGCATTCAGACTTTTCTTCGGACTAAGCTGAGGAAAAGTGTACGCCAAAGAACATTGAACCTTGAAGCTTCTGGAGTGAGAAAGAACAAGATCACACCGTTGACTAGTCCAGATTCGGCGGACAAAGATGAGCAAATAAGGAGCGTCTATGGAATGGCCAAAGATGATGCTTTGCAGATAAGACCACCACCAAAACTGCCTCCATTGGTGTTGAACTCGCGACACCGCACTAAGCAGACGAACAGTGTTCACACACCAACTGCCTCTATGATTCTTAAGCGCAATCAGCAGCACATGCGAGTGCGTAAATCAGCGCTACGGAAGAGACCAAGATTGAAGATAAGCAACCACATAACCCAGCCAGCGCAACTGTCTCCCATTCCAGAATCAGAACAGTCGAAACCAGCCTCGCCACTTTCTTCATCGCAATCGGAACACTTTACATTTTCACCCGTTCATAATAAATAGACTGATGGAATGAAATGGAAAATCACCTTTTTACGTAACATAGTTGCTTTGCTACACGGCAAATGAATTCTGTTGATGCTTCCAGAAGGAATCTCTGATTTGAGATTCACGTGACTTCTTGGCAGTGGTTTGGGTTAGGGAAAGAAGTGGGTTTATAATGAATTTTAAAGATTGTGAAATAATCGTTGTAATTACTTTTTATTTCATTAAACATATTCACGTTGTAATGTGCCTTATATTTTTCTGTTTCAGGTCTAATTTTCAACTGATCGTATATCTAAGAAGGAATAATGGTAGATTCTGAAAATAAACCTAAAGAAGCTTCTGAAAACAATAGGAAGAAAAAGATGAATTTTTGGAAAGACGTATTGCGATCACCAAAATTCATAGTGGCGCCGATGGTGGATGCAAGTGAACTAGCATGGAGATTATTAAGTAGAAGACATGGAGCACAACTTTGTTACACTCCAATGTTACATTCATCAGTCTTTTGTAGAGACCCAAAATATAGACGCGAAGCTCTTGCAAGTACTATCGAAGATAGACCTTTAATAGTACAAGTATGTATTATTATCTACATTCAAAATTCTGTGTATTTGTAATCATACAATTTACTTTATATACCCTAAAGCTTTACTCCTCATTTACAAATTTTTGGTTTAGTTAAATTATAACATCATTTAAATACACAAAATGTTTAACGATTGATTTAATAATTTATTTAATTTCTCTTAGTTTTGTGGCAACGATCCAAATCTTCTGTTAGAAGCAGGCCTATTAGCAGAACCTTTCTGTGATGCAATAGATTTTAATATTGGTTGTCCACAAGCTATTGCCAAGAGAGGGCATTATGGTGCTTTTTTACAAGATGATTGGGATTTATTAAAACGAATTGGTAAGGAAATAATGTATTTATTAAAAACAGCAACATCAAGATAACTTTGATGTTAGATTCTTAATTTGTATATTTAATTCCAGTTACCACTCTTAGTAAAAATTTACAGGTACCTGTTACTTGTAAACTTAGAGTATTTTCTGAAATTGATAAAACTGTGGAATATGCACGCATGCTTGAAGAAGCAGGGGCCTCGATATTAACAGTTCATGGTAGAACTAGAGAACAAAAAGGACCATTCACAGGTTTAGCATCTTGGAAACACATTCGTGCTGTTAGGTAAAATATTAATATTCATTCTATAATTTGGCATTTTAATGCATAATTCAAATTTATTTCGAAGTTTGTTTTTAACGTTTACAGAGAAGCTGTAAAAATACCAGTTATTGCAAATGGAAATATTCAGTGTCTGCAAGATGTAGACAAATGTATTGAAGAAACAGGAGCACAAGGTGTTATGACAGCAGAGGGAAATTTATACAATCCATACTTATTTGAAGGATGTTATCCTCCGTGCTGGGAACCTGCTTTGGAATATTTGGATTTGATAAAACTTCATCCAGCACCATCATCTTACATCCGTGGACATTTGTTTAAATTGTTTCAACATATGTATGTATGATTAAAAACATAACATTTTTTTTATTCAGTTATACTTTTTTGTTATATTTTTAGTCAACGTTTGATTAATTACTACATCTAGTCAAACTTGTTCGATTTATTTCAATATTTTCTCACGTGTTATAAATTATTTAAAAAAATTACTTGAATTAACATTCAATTTAATGCATGTATAGCATACTTTAATTAGATTGTAGACTTTGTCTTCCAGAAAACGCTGAAGAAAGGGCCAACTTGGCTCGCAATTCTACAATGGAATCTTTTATAAGTGTCGTAGAGTCACTCAGAAATCGTTACTTACCATACCATCAAGGAATTGAAGCATGGAATCCACAAACAAATGGTATTTCACATATTTTTAATTCAATATTTATTTTACTTTATTATCAAATTTGTTTATTAAATTGTTTATAAACGTGTGTGTATATATTTTTTTACTAAAGATTAACATTTTGGTATTAACGGATGAATAATAAAGCTTTGAAATAGATACAATTTACAAGACGTTATATTTATGAATTTATAGATTACAATTTGTCTTTACCACCATGGCTATGTCAGCCTTACATTCGTGATTCTCCGCAAGAACACGTTAATAAAATAGAAGCAAAAAAATGTGCAGAATTGGTAAGTGAAATTGCGAAAAAAGTATAAATTGATAAAACTATTTTGTATATATAGTACATTGTATACATGTTATTTCAGGATGGAACGAATATCAAACGAGAATATTTAGACGACGATGGCAATCAAATATCTCGAAAACGACTGAAAAAACTTCGACGTATTGCTCGAAGGCCAAATAAGCCTATTATCCCTGTAAAACGTGGAACGCATTTATGCAAAGAATGCCCCAATCCACTGGTATGTATCTTTATCATTATCTCATATCAAAATTAATTAATTATAAGATGTTAATTCATGCTTAATTTTTAGGGGTTCAAGTGTGAATATACATTATGTCGTCAGTGTTGCAAAAATAAATGTTTTAAAGAGAATCTGGATTGTCTTGGACACAGAAATTTAACAAAAACAAGGAGAAAAATGGCCATAGAATTTTCTGAAAAACGAAAAAATGCTACGAAAATTTAGGTCAATTTCGTAATTGTAAATATATACTGTAAAAAAAGATAAACATATTTTACAACAATTTTCTATTGTACATTTGTGTATGTATTTTCAAATTATTTTTACGAATGTTTTCATACAAATGTTTTGTAGTATAAAAGATGGTTTTAAATAGATAGATATTTATTGTTTTGTATATAATTTAAAACACTTTTGTACGTTATTTGTACAAAAAGATGACTAATAAAATATAACTTTAATTTTTCAAAATAACGTTTATTTACCATAATTCATTTCAAGAAAAATAATGTCTAGTGAAACAACCACTTCAAACCACGTTGAATCGCTAAAATAGTTTAATAACTCTCAACAAACAATTTTAATTTATTGAATTTATTTATTTACAAGTTGTAATTAAAAATACATTCGACTATCGCGAATCAAATGTACATTATTAGTCTAAGCGCTTTGTAATTTACAACATTATTATAATCTTTCCGATAATGTTACAATTGGTTTTGAAATATCGGCAAAAATACCATCATGATTTTTGCTGTCTCCAGTTGAAATATCTTTATTATTTGTCGAAATAAACAAGTGTTTTTTACCAACAAGCAACAAAACCATTAACAATGGTAAGTGCAGGAGTGAAAAACGGAACAATTTCCGTGAACTCGCACTATCGGAATGCTCATAGAATTTCCATGCTGAAACAATCAAGAATATTCATTACAAAAAATAAATCAGTTGGAAGATGGAAAATGCAATAATATTGTTATCTTTAAAATGAATTACCGAGGTAGAGAAAATAAGCATTCAGTGGTGTAGATGCCACTGCAAACCACCATTCAGTAACATCAAAAATTGGAGCTAGGTATGATAATCCTATTATTGCAGCAGTGTATCTCAGTGCAGTTTTTCGACACAAAGCTGGATTTGTGACTGCCATCATTCGGTATCCAGCTTTCGAATAATCAGGTCTCAGATTCCATGATAAAGCATTGAAATGTGGAAACTGCCAGGCGTACAACATTCCTGACATGATCCATGCACCAGGACTAAGTATGCTTCCAGTGGATCCAGCCCAGCCCATTAATGGAGGAATCGCACCAACTGTTTAAGTATTACATAAGTTGCATTTGTAAAGTATTGTTAACTTAATTCTGGAACATATATCAATTTTTATTATAAAATAAGTATACACATTTACCAACTGATCCAACCCAAGTGTTGAGAATGCTGACTCGTTTCATTGGCGTATATAACAAGGTATATATCACTAAATTTGCAGCTCCTAATGCAGCAGTTAATTCATTTACTCCAAAGTATAACGTTGATAATCCAGTGACTCCACATATAGCGGCAAATGTAACTGCTTGCGCAGGACTAAAATGATATATATTTATGAAAATATAATTAATCATTAATTAGTCGCTAGGAATAAATAATTGATAATTAAAGATGATGATGTTACCTCAAATAACCACGAACAAGAACCCTGTTTTTTGTGCGAGACATTTGGGCATCAAAAGGCACTTCAAAAAATTGGTTAATAGTATTTGCAGTGGCAGACACAAGTCCTGTGCCAATTGAACACATTATGAAGGTTTGTAAATCAAATACTCCTGGTGCCAGTACATAACCACCCATCGTTGTTATCACAACTAATGCTATTAAAAAAAAAAAAAATTAACGTAAATAAAAAAAATTAATATTCCTTTTTGCACCTTAAATATTTTATTGAATTATGATTGAAGAATGAAAAATTATGATTTGAACTTACAAGTGAGACGAATTTTGGACAGCATAAGACAGTGTTTGTACAATTTAGATGTATCAGTTTCAATTTTCTTCCACTCTGCTTCTTTGGTTGCATTTTGATCAATATTAATATTATTTTGACTTGTTTGAAGATTTTCTTTAGATATATTTACATATTTATTTGTAATATCTATGTAAGAAAGAGGTTTTCCAGCGTTTGTTGCGGAAGTTTGATGCGGAAAATTTTCTTCTTTCTTTACACTTGGAGCTTTCCTTTTCAATTGTGGTGCATTTACAGAATACTGACGAAAATAAAAATTAGTTACTTGAAGTAAAAACGCATTAAAAATTCTGAAATTAATGACAAATTCTTCTACACATTGTTATGTATTAAAATAAAAAATAAAAATCACAAATATAAAATAACATTGTCTAAAATCTTAATAAAGATGTTATTTTTAATTATTTTTAAATTATATAATGTCAAACGTTATTGAATTGTCTACAACATATATGACTTACTGTGACAGAAAATATTTTCGCTAACGTGAAACATGATATCTTTTGGCTGAATCCTATAGGTTTAATAATAGATAACATGATACAATTGATCAGTAAGCTTGAAATGTTCACTGTTTACCCATCCTGTAAGAAAATAATAAGCATGTGATATTGCCGACGAACAAGTTTCATACGATAATATACAAATGTCTAAAACTCATGACAAACCTCCAAGTATCGCTGATTAAAATAAATCGTTCCAGAAATGACAATTTTCCATGTTTGTACATTCAAATTTTACTTTCAAATGCAGAAAAGCGATAATTATTTACATTTTATTAGCAGGTTAAGAAATTAAAGTGATAACCTGATCAACTCCAATGTCTTTTTATATTTTTTTCTTATTTGTTGGCACCATCGACATACACAGATATGGACTACGTGACTTAATGCTGTAGCCCGCTATATCTTCGTTTTACAGCACTGTGATTGGTTGATGCAGTCAGTGTTCATGGCGGCACATAGCTGCCGATAAATTGGTGAATTTTTCGTATTGGCGGCAATAAATAAATTTATTTATGTGATAAAATTATTTAAAAAGTTATAATACGTATTAAAAAATTGTCTATGAAATGAATAATTATTTAACTTTTTTGCAATTCGATATTATTGTGTTTTTAATATCAAATGTATTAATATTAGTAGATTCAAAAATTGTATTGGCAATCCTAAATTGATTTATCTAGTAACAATTACTAAAAAATAAGAAGGTAGAGAACTCTAGCATACCTAACCAAATCTTTAGAATGCTCGAAGTATTTTGAACAGGTAGTTCTTTACATTCAAATTTTATACATATTAATTATTATTAAAAATTAAAAAATTAAAAAATAAAAAGATATGTACATTTTTCAGGATCCCCAGTTGAATTTGTATTAATAAAACTCTTTATGCACATCTTTTATTCCAATAAATCATCCAAAACAAACAACAAGGCATTAGGTTAACTTACTGATTGTAAACAATAGTTCAATTTAACTTACTGTTATAAATTTAAAGCTGAATTGACATCTAATATGACAAGATGATTATAAAATTAAAAAAGATCATAAGCTGCTCATCTGAGCATCCATCATATCCAGCAAGCAATTTATTGGAGTACCATTCTGACCGTTCATGGAGATGTGCCAAATCTGGTGAAATGTTAGCAACTGTAATATTTCAAATGGCTGAACCATCTTGCATTTGCGGCATCGACATCGGCAATTATCGTTCCTGCGTTGTGATTGTAGATGCTTCAACTGAGTCAGAGCCAGACAAGTGGATTCCCATTATCAATCATCAATTTTTAACTAACGATGAGGCAGTTAATAACAAGTTTCGGGATCAGGTACAAATCTTTACCAAAAAAGATCTTAATCCAGAAACAGTTAAAATTAAATTTGACAGGATCAAAGTTACATGCATGCAGTCTGCAAATCCTCGAACTCTTTTTGGTCTTTCTTTTATTACTTTCAAAACAGAAGTAGTTGTAGATTTGGGTTTGGATGTATTTGGTAGATTTAAACTAAAACAACCAGATGAAGCCAAATCCAAGTTAGATGAATTCAAGGAACGATATTCAAAGATATTGAATGACAAACCAAGCGATTATAAAAATGATCTTAAGACCAAAGTAAAAGAATCTGCTTTGGAAAGTTTTGAGAAGAGGCAAGCAGAAAACAGAGAACCAGCAAAAAGACCTTTGCTAAAAAAATTAGAAGAAGGTAAAGCAGATGAAATGTTTGAAAAAATCAATGAAGACAGCAATAAAACTGATAAAACAGATAAAAAACAAGAGGCGAAGGATGCATATAAAGTAAAATATACACCATTTGGAGATGTCATTCCAGAGCAAAAAATGAAAAATGAATCAGTAAAGAATGATGATGCTTCTACAGATGCCAATAACAGCTTTAGTAACAAATTAAGTAATCACAGCAATCCTAGAAAGCATTCATTAGAATCAGTGGATGATAAAACAACTAAAAAATTAAAGTGTTCTGCATGCGATAAATGTTCAAAAGATACATTGTGCAAAAATTGTAATCAATTGTTACCAGAAAAGCCCAATGATGATCAAACAAAAAAGAAGGAAAAAAAGAAACGCACTAAAGATTTTTCTAAACTGCTTGATGATGTAAAGTTTTCTTTGAGTGGCTACGTAAATCCTCAACGAGATTCTATTAGAAGAAAAGCTTTACAAATGGGTGCGAAATATGTGGCTGATCCAAACACAACAGATAAACAATGTACACATTTAATATGTGCTTTCAAAAATACTCCAAAGTACCAGCAATTAAAGAATCATTCTAAAATTGTAAGCCATACGTTTATTGAAGATTGTTTTGACAAGAAAACAAGGTAATTTGGACTGCATTTTAAATAAAAGTTTGTTTCTCATGGGGGTAAAATATTTGGAAAAAAAAATTTAAAGATATGCTGTAAAAGTTAAATATTTATAGTGAATATTACCATAATATTTAATAAATGCAATACAATATTAATGAGAAATATAAGAAAATAAAATGTAATATGAATATTAATAACTATTAACAATTTAACTGTAATTCAATTTCACATAAAAATATTTGTTTCAGATTTCCATGGAGGCGCTATGCATTAGATAACCATGAGAAAAATCAGCCAGAAAGCGAAGATGAAATAGAAGCAAGTTCCACTAATATTTATGATATGGATACAGATGATTCTGATTCTAATTATTAATATCGAATAAATTTGTTCAAACTTTTAAATATTTATAATGATTTATGTGTAATGAATATTATTTGTAAGGTATTTCATGTTAAATATACAACATATTTTTTCATTAAAATGATCATTTAAACTAACTTGTTTTTATTCTTTTTTTCAGTTTTCTTAATTAAACTTCAGTTTAAACAGTCAAAAAGAAAAAAATGTGACAATACAATATTTTGGATTTGCATTTATCAAAATTAAAATTTTCAAAATTAAAAGTGTAATTTACATCTCTCTACAAAGAATGATAAAATAATTTAGATTAAGACTGAAAAATTTTAAGTTCCATAAATGTATCATATTTTTTGTTGACCTGTTTGTCAAATTTTATTCAGAATTTGTGCAGCACTGGAACTTTATTTTGTAAATTATAATTACGATTACACGTTCTAGATAAGTTCTGGTGCTGCACCAATCGCACCCCTCTCACAAAACTGACCAACGAAAAACTATCATTTAGATTTACAATGGCGGATGTTTTTAAAAGATAGTATGCAGTAAAAAGTGAGTTGT
Source organism: Aradophagus sp. ZL-2020 (assembly GCA_022817685.1). Classification (NCBI taxonomy): domain Eukaryota; kingdom Metazoa; phylum Arthropoda; class Insecta; order Hymenoptera; family Scelionidae; genus Aradophagus; species Aradophagus sp. ZL-2020. The sequence continues at coordinate 28,329 of JABFOV010000823.1, forward strand.
CATTCAAAGTTTGTAAGTAACGCACCATGTCAGGTAATACGGATTTTGGATTTGAGTTGTTAAATCAGCTGTATGGTGAGCAAATTGGTAAAAAAGAGGATGTACTAATTCTGCTTATACACTGGTATTTAATTAAAAATGGATTCAAATGTATTGGACTTGGCGATTCCGTAAGAACAATTTTATTAACCTAATCTTTTGTTGCGTATTAAGTACAATTTTTTATTGTAAAACTTGATAATTTTTTTGCGTCAAATTATGCTTTGTTTCTTTCTCATTTACGTGGATGTTAATACAATAAACAGTGATATCCTTTTCATAACCTAAAAGAATTATCAAAATTTGCTTACAATCACTGCAAAAATTAGCATTCTGTTGAGTTAATTTATTTGCACATTAATGTCAAAAAATGTTGACATTAACTAAATTATCATAGCATAAATTAATTTAGTCTTTAATTTACAGAAAACCGTCAGTTCAACTGAAACTGGAAGTGAATTACTCCCTAGAGAATGGAATAAAGAAACTGTTTACAAATTGCGTTATTTAAAAGATAGTAAACTGCATATAATAATAGGCATTAAGTCAGACAATGAACTACTTATTAATTTCATGGTAATAGTTTATATTTTTTATAATATTGATTGGTAATTATTTGATTTAATTATTTATATTACCCAGGATAGAGGTAGGATTTTCTGCATAATATAAATAATTTTATAGAGAGGAAAGATTTTCTTATTCATGCTTTTTAACGTTAAAATGTTATTATTAACAAATAAAATATTTATTTGTACTACTTGTTTACAGAAAGTTGATGATACTGTATCTTCAAGCCTTTTGTTATCTACTGAAAATATTGTAAAGCAATTGCATGGGTCTTTGGAAACGTTGGTTCCAAATTATTCCGAAATTATTGATAAAATAAAAAATGAGTTAGTAGAGCCAGTTTACAGTAGTGATTCTAAAAGTACATCTACCCAGACTACAGCTGATTCAAGAAATACACGAGAAGGGGATAGTGATGATCCATTAAGGGTACCACGACCTGAACATCGGTAATTATGGTGTATCAAATTGATTGAGCTTAAAAAATATTCAAGTTAAATGCCATATTCAAACTTTTCATCTTAGCTCGAATTTTTTTCAAACTCAATGTATTTGATACATCATTATTAATTATAATGTGCAAACAAATTATAAATTATATTTACAGATACCTCGTAATTTTGACTACCAAATTTTACAAGATTTTTGGGATCTTAACTATTAATGTGACTAAAAGTTTTTTAAAATTGACACTTACCTTGGCATCAATTTTTCTAAATATTTTATATCTGAAGCAATTAACAAAGTAATCAGATCCCGTACTAAAGTTCTTAATGTAATGCACTGACTGATTTTTATTCAAGACTGAAATTCAAGTAGCACAGGTTTGAATAAAAAAAAAAAAATGTTGATTAATTACATTAAGTAAAACAATATTTCATATTGGCTGTGTAAAAAATTGTTTGCAAAAGTTGCGCTGTATTGTACAGTTACAGAATTGACCACTAAAATATCTTAGATGTGAAGTCAGTATTATGCATCTATAATATTACCTATATTATATTATTATAACATAAATAATTTTTGTGTATGAATTGAAACGATACTCAAATATTTAAATTTATAGAGAAAGTAATTGAAGATTTAGAAGTTTCTATGAATATGTCCAGACATGGTTTATTTTACTTTCATTCTTGGTCCAAACAAGATAAAAGGTAATGATTAATCAGCACAGAAAAATTCATGCTATATATTCTGTGCTGATTTGTCCATTTGCTTGAAAATGGATTAATGGACAACATTATAGGTAAATATAATGTCAATATTGTTCAGAGAACAATATTGCAACCATATAGGAACCATATTCATAGGTCGTACTGTATAAAAAGATATTTATTTAGTTTAATTACATGGTTATTTAAACAATGTATTAATTTAATTTTGGTGTTTTTAAAGAGTACCAACGAGATCTGGAATAGATGATTTTGATCCATTACGACGAGTTGGTCAAGGTGACTTAGACCCTTTAGGAAGAATGGGTGGTGGTATGCTTTTTGATCCATTACACAGAGGCAACTTTAACCCTGCTGGTAGTGGAGTTTTCTCAGGAATACCAAGCCGATTACCACCGTATGTAATCATTATACTTTCCTTCCTTTTTATTAATTCTTTTTTTCCGTGTGCACATAACTCGCAATTAATCTTTTAATGAGTGAAACAAATTAAGGCTTAGTAAGCTGTTTCATTGGGTTAACGTTTAGTTTTATACGTCTCTAAAAATCTCTAAATAATATTAAAAATTGAAACTTTTTAAAAATTAACAGGTTTTAAACAAAATTTGTTCAGACTTTTTTCAGCATTGTTTCACAAATTTTCTTGAAACAAATTGTTTTAAGAATATAATTTCTGTTACAAATATAGAAAATTTGCTCATTAAATTTTTAATGTAGAAAACTAAATATTTATTAAAATTTTAACTCTTAAATGAATAATAATAAAGTTAAAAAATGCTTTTCTTTTCCATAGTGGAGCAGTTCCTCCAGGTGCTAGATTTGATCCTTTAGGATTACCTCGAGCGCCACCATCTGCTTATCCAAGACGAAATCCAGACAATGATCATTTACCTCCACCAGGATACGACGATATGTTTATGTAATTAAAATCAAATAAAATCACTATTTTTTACATAACATCAACAAATTTCATAATATAAAAAAATTTTTATTTCTTATCGTTATTTTTATTTCTTATGTAACATTCAATACAAGTATAAAACTCAATTATATAAAAAGCATAAATGCAAATTAAAATAAAAAATAGAGTTGAGTGTACGAACGTTAGCAATAAAAAAATTATTATTCTTTTATTGTATTGTTCCTTCAATTGATGCCAAATTAGTCATGTGTGAAGC
>JABFOV010000824.1:0-31284 GCA_022817685.1 Aradophagus sp. ZL-2020
CATAGATATCTTATCGTGCATCATACTCAAAGTCTCAAGTACTACAACACAGTACCTACATGTCTACATGCAAGCTCCATGATTGTCGATGTGTGAGAGTCTGACGCACGCTTCAACTCCGTGGCCTCATCCCCTCCGTTGTGGCGGCAAGTAAACAATTGTTTAAGAATATTTGTTGTATTTTTTAAAAATTTTTTTTTTTTTTTTTTTTTTTTTTTTTTTTTTTTTTTCTTCTATGTATAGTATTTCTAATACACAAAATTGAAAATGTCTTAACTAAATTAATTTGTTATTATGAAATGTTGTAGTTCGATATAGGTTCTCAGTTAAACATATTTCTCAAAATTCAAAACACTGCTTACACCTTGACAGCAGTTCTGCAAATACTTTGGATGGCCGTTGCAGGGGACGACATTATAAAAGTGAGTTCAGAATTGGCCGTTACTTTATTTCACACCTCGTGGTACTCAATGAAGAATAAGGGTGTCAAAAGCGCCATACAACTCATGATAATACGAATGCAACAATCTTGCAAGTTGACAGCTGGAAGGTTTTGCAATCTTACCGTGGACGTTTTCATAAAGGTATAAAAGTAAATATTGAATAACTAAACAAGTTAAGATAATTTCAATTTGTTTCTAGGTTTTAAGTACCGCTTTTTCTTATTACACACTGCTGCAAACACAATCCGAAAAGTGAGACGTTATATATGTTTGTTCCCAAAATCGTGAGTATTTAAAATAAAATGTCTGCCTTGATGAAATTTTTCTTAGACATTTTTTATTTTTACTTTAATAATATTTAAAAATGACATTCGACTCGTAATATTATTTATAATTAATGGTTTTGTTTGTAGAAAATATGGTCCACCTTGTATTTTTCATACAAAGTGGACCATTTGGAATCTGCGAAAACAATTACTCTCAAAATATGCTTCAGTTTAAACAAACGTAAATCAACAAGGACCGTTGATTCGGCATTTAAAATCTTCAAAAGATTTTGTAAAAAAGGAAAATGCAGAACATTAAAATTTTGGCAGAGACAAAAAATCCTTTTCTCAGGATTAAAAGTCATTTCCAACTTGTGAGGAAATGCGCACGTCTTTATCCACCAAAAACAATTCAAAATCGATTCACTTTGAGCGCACAATTTGAGAAATGTACTTGTTTATTTAAACGCTTTATCTCCATACTTCTCCAATAATGTTGCTTGTTTCCTTTCGAAAAACAAACTAAACTGAATATCGATTATTTACTTCGTACCGGTAGCAGAGTATACTTTGACATCATCCAGGTTTCTTTCATACGGCCGTAATTACTCTAACAACTCGGATGTGCCAAACATCGCACCCCCAGTTTTCGTGTCACATGCCGTGGCACTTGTCATGTACGCTAATATTACACATTCGACTTTACTTTGTTACGAAAACCTTCTTGTATCGAATTATATCTTTGTCTACAAAAAACTCAGTCTAATGTAGCGTATTAAGTGGAAGCAATTCGTTTCTTGTAATACAAATTTTTGGTCTTTAACTTCACAAAGTCATCTTATAGTGGCAAATTAACAAGCAACCTGTGCCGCAAGAAACATGGAAGAGACAGACAAATCATACTTGTCGTTTACAATAATCAAATATTTTTGTTCATACGTTGGATTTTGGCCAGGTGGTAGTAATCTCGTGAAAGCTGTAAATATGTTCTGTTTCATTAATTCTTGGATTGTTATTCATTTAGGATATTTTATTGCATACAAATGCATTAGTCACTGCTGTCGCGATACCGAAGTAAATAAACTTGTGTATAACTTTGGACACGGAAAAAAATACCGGTGACTCCACAGGTACTCTTGTTGCACTAATAGGAATAGAAGTGTTGTATGTCATGAAAAATCTTGAATGAGCTTCCGGAAGGTATACAATCATTTTGCAAATTACTAAACTTGAAAATAAAGCTGAGTTTGCAGAGTTTGAGCTGAATTTGCAATCGGATTTCTCACTTCAAGTGTGTTATTTGTGGAAAATAATGTAACTTACGTGTAAACTAAATGAGAAAAAGAAATCACCTAAATTGCTGAGCTGACTCACTCGAACATGTCAAATGACACATATTCATATTAGCAAAACAAATTTATTTCAGCGGGTGTGCAGTCAACAGGGTTTTTATTCTGTGTTTATAATTGTTTCAATATGTGGCATTGAAATACTTCAATGTTGCAATGAAATTCGTTTTATTAAGGTACTTACAAAAAATATTTCGACAGTTTAGTGAAAATAACTGAACTGATTGTTTCAGCACATAATCCATTTAGTAATCATGTTAATTACTAATATAATTATTGCCTGGAAGTTTTATTATTTCACGTTTAACTGGAAAAAATTGAAGCGACTTATGGAATTTATGAACAGTAACACCATAAATATTACTTATAACTCGCAAAACAGAAAAATTATGAACAATTGCAACAAACGGAGTTTATATTTTATGATTACACTTCTCTTCTCCAACCAAACGTGTAGTATACTGAATATCACAAATGATGTGAGCAGTACGTTTTCAAAATTTTAATTTTTTAATGTTTGTATATTAAAAATATATTGTTATAACATAATAATTGTTATAATTAATATATTATCAATTCATTGTATTTTTAACGACTTTTTTCTGTACATTGTCCAAAAAAGTTGCTACTGTTTTTCAATGTACATTTATACACGTATATTATTCTCTGCGTGTGCATTATTTTAGAGAAAACTTTTCAACTTTCTGTTGAATACAATTTTAGGAAACAGTTCAATCTTGGCATTCCAAAGATAAGTCTTTTTAATGCCAAGAATTTACACCATTAAAAAAAAAATTGTTTTTCAAAGCTTACCCTTTTGAAACAAAAAGTATATATTACATAGTACAATTTTTTTTATCTTTTGGTACAAAATGAAACAATTTTGTTACCATGATAATAAATTTTGATTAAAAAATAATCAAAATAATATTGTTTATATTTTGGTGACAAGATTTATATTTCTAATAATATTGTGCGTGGATTATTTTTACAATAAGTTGAATCTACGCATTATCAGAATAATCCACCGATGATAAAGATAAGTTTCTTTTTTGATTTGTAATCACTAAATTCAATCTTCAGTAATTATGACATCTAATCAAACAATACCTCCTTTTCACACCGAATATATTTTTGATTCACCGTCTTTTTTTAAAACGTCTCCAATTTATGAAATGATAGTTCTATATCACGTAAGTATTTTTATTCATACATACGTTTTTTAATTTCTTGATTAGAAACAAAACCTATTTTGACATTGCAATAATGAAATTTCTTACTCCAAGAGAATTGTCATATTTAATTTCTCTTTGTGTGGAGTTTTATTTTTATTTATAATTGGTACTAAAAAAATATAAACATACAACCTTTGACAAGCTCTGTTTCTCTCATGTAAAACAAAAGAGTAAAATATAATTTTAATGTTTTTAACAAAATTAAACTAGTACGGTAAAAATCAATTAAATCTATACGAATTTCTACAAGTATGATATATCTGTTTCCTTAAAAGTTATCTTGTTCTTTTTGTGAGACACTTGACTTTCTTATGTTTCAGTTTTTATGGATTCACGTATGGTGTTGTTTGTACTGTTGCTTCGATATTTATTTGATACTATTTCTTGTTTTTGCAAATGGATACTTTAAAACGCTACGAAGTTGCATTGAAAACATTTGTCAGTATTCAGAATCGAACGATCCTTTACAAAACACACTCCGAGAGATTCAATCTTTTGTAATTAAACAAAGATCAGTAATATCATTCGTTGAAAAGATAGAGAATTTGTATTCCATAGTGATTTTGGTGCAAATAATCTTTTTGAGTATCGTATTATGCTTCAATGTATTTCAAAGTTTGAAGGTGCATTTCATAATAATTGTTTTCTCAGTGTAGACAAATAAATAATTTCTTTTTATTAAAAAATGGCTATAGAATGAGTAACATTCTGTCACTGAACTTTACAAATACATTTATATTATGTTGTGTTATGTTATATGAGAAAAAATGTCATTTTTAAACCAGAGTATATTTAACGTCGAATCTACGACGACAATGATGCAAAAAAACATAGGCACAAGATATTCCGTGACATCTTTGCTTCTTATTTTGTTCCTCTCGAAATTAGATTTCTCGCATCATTGATATTATTTCTATTATTTCGTTAGTTTAAAATTTGAAATTTCTTTAATATTTACTTATTTATCATTAAATGTTACAGATACACGAATCATCACAGTTAAATGTTTTTCTCGCAGCTGTAAACATTTTTTACACCATGGCCGCAATGACTCAGATTTTCTCAATGTCTCACGGAGGACACTATATTATAACTGCGAGTTCAGATTTGTCTGTTCATTTATTTCACATCCCGTGGTACTCTTTCAAGACAACAAAGGCTCAGCGTATCAAAACGGCCGTTCTTATTATGATCGCCCGGTCACAAAAATTCTGCAAATTGACAGCAGGAGGGTTTGGCATCCTTTCTATGGACGTTTGTACAAAGGTACAAATAACATGTTTGAAATCTTAAAAAACGATACACAGAAAAATGTATTTTACGTTTTTCTATAAATTTCTGTAAATGAATCTCATATGGGTATCGCTTTAAATATACCTTATCATTTAGATGATAAGTAAAACGCAACATTTTACTCATAAATCATAAAAGTTTCTAAAACGTCGATAGAAATATTAATAGCAAAACACAAAATATCTCTATCAAATGTCTTGTATCATGTAAATGGTACAAGAAGAAAACATATTGAATAGTATGACATATAGTAATGGATACAAATAATGCTGTTGAGGCAATTATTCACATTGTAAAATGTGATTTTCTCAGTACACAGTAGAATTATGAACTTTACGACTAATAACTCATGATAATTGATCCTAATATTCGTTTACTCTAATTTATTTGTTTTTTCGAATGTTCCTTTCCAATTATGATTTTGCTTTAATTATTATCTATTTTCAGGTACTCAGCACCGCGTTTTCTTATTACACATTGTTAACACAAAAGACAACATCTTAAGATCACACAATCGACATTATTTACACAGTATAAAGTGACGTCACTTTTTGCGAGTAAGGCAGAAAATTATTTTGAAATAGCATATAACTGTATATTTTTCGAAATAAAAATATTTTATTAAAATTTAAATTGAATATTGGTGTCATTATTTCGTGCCAACGACAGCCTAGTGTTCGACACCAAAAAATGGAAAGAAAAATATACTTTTGGTTTATCAGACGGTTTTCTTTCCCGCCTGTTGTTGGTACTTATTCTTCCCTATCTTCAAAAAGTATTAACCACTTACAGGCTGTTTCCTAATCTCTTGCTCTTTTATATATATATATATTTTGATCATGCATACGATAATTTGATTTATAAAATGTATTAATACGTACACTTTTTTTTCTTCTTTTAAATTTATGTAAACGTACCGAATTTACTTTAATTACCTATAATGTTCTCTCTCTTTTTAATCATTTACACAAAGCAAATTTTATCTTAATGCTCCAGATCGTAAATTGCATTTATTCAATAATGTTGTCTCGGCTCTTTCGGTGGACAAACTAAACTGGCATATCGATTATTTACTACAACGTGTTGGTTACAAAGTAAAACTCGTCTTTTTACAAGTTTCTTTCACATGCCCATAATTACCCTAATAGCTTGGATGTGCCAAAACGGATTCTTCAATTTTCGTGTCACATATCACGACATCTGTCATGTACGCAAATGCTAGGTACTCGATGTTGCTTCGTTCTTTTACCATACTCCACTTTTATATCAAAAAACACCCACAGTTTTATCTTAAGCATCAAGCTAAAGTTACTTTTATTAAATAAACATTTTAGATCTTTGACTTCGTGTGGTAAAATTATCGTGGTAGTGATAAATGACAAGAGCTATGGAAAAAACTGAAACACTGTTCGAGTCGGGGGAAAAAATTGAGCAGTACATATCATTCACAATAATCAAGTATTTTTTATCGTTTGTTGGATTTTGGCCAGGTGGTAGTTACCTCGCGAAAAAAATTATTGCGTGCTTTCAGATTGAATCTTTCTTAGCTGTAATTTTAGCAGATTGTATTTTACTGCAGTACGTTCCTGAATGCTGTTATAATATTGAAGTAAGTCTACAAAGCTCAATATAAACTTTTTTCCACCAAATTGATATAGCAGTAACATTTTTTTGCAATATTTTTTATGTAGAATTTGAATATAATTATGTAGAAATATTTAAATTAAATATATGAGAAATATTTCAGCATGCAGTCCGACTGATGAGTGTTACTACGTCGCTTACTGTAATTAGCTGTAAGTTTTATTATATGATGATGAAACGAAAAAAATTATTAAGACTCATTGAATTCACGTATAATAATATTATAAACATCGCCTATAATTTGCAAAACAGAAAAATCATGAACAAATGCAACGAGGAAAGCTTATACTTTATCGTCACGCTTCTTATTTTTAACCAAATTACTATTATAACTTACGTCATGTATCGCGTTACTAGTACGTTTTTATAAATTTATTGCAAACATTTCTCTTAGTGTCTGTATATATATATCCTAGTAAAAAATAATGTTGAAATGTTCATTTTAAACAATTTTATCTCACAATAGTTCTTTCTCAATTTCTACTAGGATAATAAAGACAGTATACATTTTTTTTATCAATGATTTAAATTTTATTTTAATGCAGACTCAACACGAAATAGAGAATTGTTGTAGCAAAAGTTTGGTTACGTTGTGATGCACGCGGAATCAACATATTTGCTTAATAACACATATTCTTAATTTTGTTTTCGAATTTTAACGACTTAACGTTTTCTTCAGCTTTTATAACATGGAATAAAACAATTAATCCGTTTCCTTATGAATACTTCTTCGATCTTCCATCTATTTGTAGAAAATCCCCTTTATATGAATTAACAATTTTGTACCAAGTAAGTTATTTGCAACCGAAGTTTAAAATTTCATTTATTATGTGCAAGAAGTTTGCAACGTTTATTTGCAACGAATTTTTGATAAAATATCATTTCGTTCCTTGACAAAATGAAAAATTAAAAATATCAGAACTTAATATCATTTCAGCGCAATATAAATTTAACAAAATTACTTTTTCGTTAAAAGAATATCTTTTTTGATTGAAAATTTATGGAATTTGTAATTCGTTGCAAATAAACGTTGTAAACTTCCTGCGCGTCATTTATTCATAATTTATTACTGTTATTGTAATTGTTATAATTATTTCGTTATTACAATTATTACTTTCAGTTTTGAAAATATTTGTTCAGTTTAACAAATTATTTAATTTGTGTTTTTGACGTATTAAGTAACTTTTTATTGTTACAGTTTTTCAACAACTATATGATAGGCAATGTGTATAGTTGCTTTGATATTTCTTTGATATTCTTTCTCGTTTTTGCAAAAGGACAATTCCAAATTCTGCAAGGACGCGTTGCAAAGTTATGCAACCAATCAAAGTCGGATAATTCTTTGCAAGCCACGCTGCTTGAGATCAAATCTTGCATCATTGAACACAAGTCATTGATATCTTACGTCGAAGCGATTGAAAACGTCTATTCCATAGTAATTTTAATGCAAGTTATTTTCTTAAGCATTATTTTATGTTTGACTGCATTCGAAACTATCAAGGTATATTTTGTTAGTTCCTAGCCAATCATAAGTGAATTCTCAGATACGTCATAAATACGTCACAAATACGTCTTCTTGCAGTCCAAGTCATCTCCATTTTGTATTTTTCTTTCGTATTATGAGTATTTTTGTATTATTTTGCATCATTCATGTTACTTTATCATGATTTAAATGCAAAGTAATACAATTAAATAATGCTCTCACTTTTTTAACATTAATCTGAATGATCAAATTAATTTAAATTTTGATGATTTTGCAGTTCGAAGAAAGTTCACAAACAAATGTGTTTTTAAATATTTCAAATATTGCTTACATACTCACGGCAGTCTTACAAATTCTATCGATGACACTCACAGGGGACGATATCAGAAATGTGAGTTCAGGTTTGGCCGTTACCATATTCCACACTTCATGGTACTCTTTGAGTTCAGCAAAAGCTGCGCGCGCAAAAAGTATCGTATACTTCATTATCGCTCGGATGCAAAAATCTTGCAAACTGACTGCTGGAGGATTTTGCACTTTAACTGTGGAAATATTTACAAAGGTAAGATTTGTATGACGTGTTGTATTATTATTGATGCATAATCCATAAATGCATAATGCATAAATGCATATAGCTTATATACATGAACTGTCTTTTCTAAATATAAATACTTTTCGTTCAAGTCTGCAATTTATAATGATGCTTGTATGTATTTACCTGCTGTATTGTAAAAACGCAGTGTACTTTATTATTAACTTATCATAAAAAATCCTTTCCTTCATTACAATGAGACATCATTTAATGACCACACAATCAAATTAACTGTCTTTTATATTAGATAGATTTTTCAAACTGAAAGAAAGTAAGAGTTTTTATTGTACCAAATCCTTTACAATGAAAAAGATGATGAATTATATTATCACACATTCAAGTTTAGAGATGAAATGAAAAAATGTATCTTATACTTCCAATAATAAATTAAAAATGGCAGTAAAAAAACAGGGTTATTTTCAGGTTTTGAGCACCGCGTTTTCTTATTTTACATTATTGAAGACACAGGATGAAAAATAATAAAGTAATATTTCCAACTATATGTTATTATAACATGTAATTATGTGTTTTTGATATGAAATGAATTTTAAAATAATTTAATGAATAAAAATGATAAAACATTTTGGCTTTTTTATTTTACCAAATATTCCTGAATGGTAATAAGTTTATACATTTGAAATTATTTTACTTATCTTTAAGATCTGTAAAATAAAATTACAAGTATTATATGCACTGACAATACAGTTGAACATATATTATTACATGAAAAAATAGAAGTTGATGATTTTCATCATACTTACTTTTGTGATAGAAATGCTTCTATATGTTTAACGCATTGTTCATAAACTTTGTGGAAGCCTTCGGAATTGCGATCCTGTAAATTAACAAGTATAAATGATATGCCAGATAAAAACATATGTTTTAAGATCGTTTGTTCGGAAAAATATGCAACTTACATAATAAGGATCCCTTATTATTTCAGGCTTTTCACCATGAAACTGACCTAATAGTCCAATTTGAGCTAAACAATTTTTCGGTTTCATACTGTTTAGTTCTTCAATGTTATGTTCATCCATTCCGAAAATCCAGTTAAACGTGTTAAAATCATCTTTAGTTATCTTGAAATAATGTTGAATATATTTATTACAAAAAATTAAATTAAATTACATTACATTAAAATAAATATTAAATTAAAAAACTCTGAGAACCTTATTTCAATGATAAATAAATTATTTTTTTTAATTAAAGGTTTATATGATAAAATATCATACATACTAATCTTGCTTTATGTTTATAATCAATGTTGTGTTGTTTAATAACAGACATTGCTCTTTCATCTGGACCCTTTCCTACATGATAATCAATTAGACCAGCACTGTCTACCTCCCACTTATCCATCAAATTTTTTTTTCTAATTTGATCTAGAAATACAGCTTCTGCTATTGGAGACCGGCAAATATTACCTTTAAAACAAAGTTTACAACTTAAAACAATTTATTCGTTTACATGATGAAATTACTGAATCATCACAATTGCTTGCTTTACAATTTTAATTTGTAACTATTTTATTCACTTCATTCAATGTTTTTTTTTTATTTAAATTTTTTAATTTCTTCAAACGTCTTAACCCAGCAGCCACAATAATACTGAAACATACCTGAGATAAATTGGTACCACGTACTTGTATAATAAATAAACTGTTTCTAGTTGTTTCTTTATATTTTAATAAGATACAAATTTCATACCAATGTTATCTAGCATAATAAATATAAATGAATTTATCACTTTCATTGATACTTTTTATGAATTTTCAATCTATTGTTAGCTGTTAAGTTTTATTATCAAATAAAAAATTATTTCTAAGAGATAGGTAATAATTATTATAAACGTATAAAAAAAATATACCTAAACAAACCATCAAAACTCGTTTCTTGTCTGTCATTGTTATAAGGTAATTTCACTCGATTATTTGGAGATTGTATATTTTTTCAGGAGGTTGACACTACACGTGATTGTACAAGGGAAATCACTGCTAGTTGTACATAAATATGTATACAATCTGAGTAGTGCCCTCTCACGTATATACTACGAATTGCTAAAGATCATGATCGTCGGTAAACAATAATTCAAAATTTTTGAACGCTATCAAAGAAATATTATATTATACAAAAATATCTATTCGTAAACCATTTCATTCAACGCGTATAAAATACTGAAATTCAACTGTTGTTTTCTCATCGATAATCTCATCCCTTAATCATGTCGTATCACTTCAAGATTGTTCTATAACTCAGATATTGCTGCGACCGCAAATCCAATTACAGAAACACAGAAACTTTGATTAATTTATACATAAATAATGTGGGTTCGAGAACAATCAGAGATTGAAATGAAAGGAATAGCGAAAAGAAAAACAACCGCCTTTAGTGAGCTACAATGCCGCGCGTGACTACATTATTTATAAAATAATACCCGTTGAATTTAGTTCGTTCAATCAATAATTCTTAATTTTTGATTAAAAAAAAATGTTGAAAATTATGTCACAGTGAATAAAAGTTTAAATTAAACGAAATGGAAAATCGTTCTAGTTGAACGCTACATTATTTATCGTTTTACAACATGAATAAACAACTAATTTTCAAACTTGTTTCACGTAAGTTTGAATTTCTTATTTTGTATCAATAAGTAATCGAATATTTGGTAATGAATTCTAAATGTCGCGACCAAAAACAGAAAATCAAAAGTGAAATTTTGTATTTGCCATTTTCATCGATAATCTCGCCGATAAAAATGATACAAAATGATTGGCAAAATTGTTGACTTTGTACTTCGGAAGCAATGTTCCGTAAAAATATTGTCCGTATTTTTAAAAGTCGTTGGTTATTGGCCTTGCAAAAGCAGAATCGGTTGTATTCTTTCACAATTTATGTCAATATGTTTCCTCATGACGACCTTTTATAGGTTTGTCGCTCAAGTCCTTTATTGGGAATACTGCTGTCCTCATAAAATTGTGAGTTGAAACGTATGTTAGTTCAAAACCATTTTTATAATGTAAACTGATACAAATGTTATATGAATATTTACCATACTTAGTATGGTAAATTAATAGTCATAATTATACAAAACATAAACGAAATTCATTTCGTTTCTCTTATTGAATATCGAATATTTTATATATTTTAATGATTGTTTTTTACAGATATTCTTGTTGACATTAACAGACTCTATCCATGCGTTGGTCATTTACTTCCAAGCTTTAATTCCATTTCTGAATAGATCGAAATATTTAGCCATGATTTCAATGGCGCAGGAATATTTTTGGAGAGAGTTAGGCGATAGATCGTTTCAAAGTATCGTTAATTCGTACGAACGAAGAAATTTGATTAGTATGGCTGTACTATCAATTTGTCTGCAAATGAACGTTTTACATCTAGTATACAAATTTGCGAAACGTAATACTTGTTATTTCACTTGATGTTATATAACAATAAATTAAAAGAAAAATTAAGAGAAACGTTGAATTTTCATATCGATTCAGTATTGCGTCTATATATCGTTAAATCTTTCTCGATGGTGAAACAATTTACAATTTTCAGTAAAGCAAAAATTAACGTTATTTTCAATACTTGAAAAAAAGGCTCGAAATAAATGTATAATATATTAGTTAATATAATAAAATATATTAAATATATTAAACATAAATGAGCGATTTCCATACAGTAAATAAAAGTACACTATAAAAAGTAGTCTCTCACAAACCACTCAAATAAAGAAATTCGTAAACGACTACTTTTTTCAGTGTAAACGAAAAAATTTCAAATTTACTTATTGTGAAGTAAACTTGAAATTTGATACATTCACATTTATAAGTCTACCTTGCAGATAATATACAATGTTCAGTAAACAAACGTATGTACATATTCCCAATTTCTTTCCTAAAGTATGGTATAAATTCACCATTTTTTGGTATTATAATATGCTGGGAGGTAAAGTATTACACTGCATAAACAAAGTATTTTGAAGTAAAGGTTTTAACACATTTCATAAGCTTCAACATCGACATCATTTGTGAAATGTTTTAAGTCAAAATGTTTTCGTAAAAATCGTAATGTATTTTTCATATCATTTTCCATTGAACCTTTGAAACACTCCAAGGTGTTTGATAAAAAAAATGTTTCATCTTAAAACACTTGTTTTTACACTGCATATAAATGTATATGCAATTAATGTATACGTATATATATATTATATTATTTCCCTGATACAATCCAACCTATTGTAACAATCAAATTATATAATAATATTATTAATAATAATAATACTAATACTAATAATAATAATAATCATTTTTTGCACAGATGTTTTCTATTTATGGATCAGAATTAATTTTTAACGCCATTGATATCACTATCATCACTCTGACTAATTATACTGCTGCATATTTTGAATTACTCAAACGTAATTTAGAATCAATGTAAGCGAATGTTTTAAGGGTAACACCCGAGTTTAATAAAAAGATGCAGTTAATTTTCCCATAAATTTAGGAAAACGACAATACAAGTGATCATTTCAAAAATTGTACACTTTTTTCGAGATTAAAATGCCAACTTTAATAGTGTGCTTTTCAGGCACCCAAGTTGGCATTCTATCGGTGCGAGTAGTTTAAAAACTACCGTTTGCATCTGAAAAAGTCACTTTCTACTCGAGGTGCAAAATATGATATGAATTTACAGAGGCTGCAACGTAGCGATGAACATGGAACGTAAGAATTACATAGTTGGGATTGAAAAGCAGCATAAAATTGACGATGAAATAAAAAAGCGGGTCAGTCAGCATCGAATGATAATAAACTATGTCGGTCACTTGAATCACATGTTTTCATATATTTTACTTATTCGAACGTTATTGTATAGTATAATAATATGCATCGTGGGATACCTTATAGTCGCGGTAAGATACATTATTTTTCTTAACTCAAAAATCAAATATGTTGGTAGCACGAACAAAAGACGAGTGATACCAACTCATTTTCTCTACACGTTAAAAGATTATTTTACAAAAGGATTGTCATTTGGCAATTCTAAATTAACTTTTAAAAATCTTTCAAATTTGAAATCTTCACCCAAGAGGGAAATTTTTTACCCTAGGGTTAAAAAGTTGTCTTTTCCGTGCACGTTAAAAATATAATTATCATCAAATTGTCATTCTACAGTTAAAGATTCCTATAAAATTGAAATGGCCTTTAATATCACTTTGTCTGGATTACCTGATGCAACTGTTTTTCGTAATTGACAGTAGTAGTCAAATTTTACACAGCAGCAATTTATCAAATGCAGCATTTCATTGTAAATGGTACAACTTTTTATTAGACAAATCGAAAAAATCGCTTATGATCTTCTTATCCAGAGGACAAAAAGCCTGCTTCTTAACGGGAGGAAAGTTTTACATCATTTCCTTAGAAACGTTTCTACATGTAATTGTCCTTTACGTTCAACTTTATGAAATTATTTTCTGGAGGAAAGCGAAAATAATTAATCAATACTTTTTAGGTTTTAAGTACAACAGTATCGTACCTTGCTTTCATTAAAGAAACTCTTCCAGACAATATATTGGGTTAAATAATTTACCAAGAAGTAGTTTTCCGAACGTATCATTTAAACGGAAATTATAACTACTTGTCTTGCAAAAACTGAGTCATTTCAGAGCATCAGTGAAGAAAATGAAATTTCAAGAAATTGATCAAGATTAGACCATCTCAAAAATTGTAAAAAGTAAGACACCTCGTACAGTACTGTATTGTCGAGCTGTATCAGTTTTCAAACATTCTCAATTGGATATTAAAATAAAATTATCATACAACAAAGTTGTTGTTAATTAAACAAATACCAGAATTGGATCCTTTGTGATTTGTATTCAATTCAAGTGGATAATTCATACATTTTATCATTCTTAATAATATAATCGTAGAAATATGATTGAAATCATATACTAAATCAATTTTAATTTCGAATGAATCCAAACATGTAATTAGTAACACTTCTAATTACATTAACTTTAAAATACAATTTCAATGAAGAAATAATAATTTTATTTCAAATCAAATTGTCTAGTGTTGCTGAGAGTGATGAAAACTATAAAAAGTGATTAACTTTTTTGCATACACTACATATTTTAAATGTTTATAATTTCAAATTCATTTGAAATTGGCGCTACGCGCGACGGTCGCCACGATTGGCCGAAACTTACCCCCTCCTGAACGCATGGCGAGCCCTCCCTCGGTTCTACATAAATCACTTGTTCCATGGCGCTGTTAAATGTCAGTGGGTGCCAGGCGGTGTGCATCGTGCTGTTGAGTGGTTAATAATTATCGGCACCCGCTTCCTGTCAGGCCAGCGGGCAGGATACGTCAGCCGGACTGGTCGCACTCCCGAATCCCGAAACAACGAAGCTGACAGCGCGCGGGACGCAGCGATGTCACATCAAACTGGAATCAAACGTAATTGTTCTTATTCCTGCGACGCTTTTCACACAGTTGCGATGCCTCGAAATAATCAGAGCGCATTGCTAGACCGATTTTACGCACAGCACGAAAGTCTGCGCTGATTGTTAGCTCATTTTATTCTTTACTGATTGCAGCCAACGATGCGTTGAAAAAAATGTTCGCCAAATGTCGCGACGGCAAGATAAGGCTGCTCAAGGTTTCGGTGGAAAATGGTAAGCGAACTCGATTTTTAACAGCGGCTTCAAACCATTCGGATTTCGTGGTTTTGACAGGCCGCGCGTTTTTGTGTCAGATTAGTCAGACGATAGGAATGCCGGTCATTGTGCTCCGGATCGGCGGAAAGTCGATTTTCATTTATGCTTTTTTCGTTGGACCCTTTCACGCGCCGATTCAATGTATTTTTTGTTCAACGGCTCTGCCGAGGTTTATATATAGACTTCGTTTTGACATTTCAGAAATGTCACACGCAACGTTGTATTTTTAGACAATCATTTGCAATGATACGGTTGTTTTTTTGTTAGTTGGTCTATTCTTGTGTTTGAGTGTGCCTATTGTTTCGTGCGATTGCTTTTAATTGGAAAGATGACCAAGTTTCTTAATGGAAGTAATTTAATTGAATTCAATTCAAACAAAAATTATTTTAAAGAGGCATTAGGAAGTATTAAAAATTAATGTATTGTTATGTAGTTCATCTGGTTATTAAGTACGGTTTACATAAATAATTTTACGACGAACAAAATTTTTGTCTTTCAGTATTAAAACGTTTGTAGGCATTAATTTTTTAAAAAACATGTCTGACTTGTTTTGAAACTTTGATGAAAAATGAAATTCATTTACTGAGATTGAATAGCTGAACGGACAAAGAGAAAGAAAGAATTAAAAGTAATGTAATTATTGACCTGGAATGTATGCGATTTCCTTTCCACCTTTATAATAGAGTTAATTCAACTAACATTCTAGTTTTTCTGTTGAATACTCACAATAATTGAAAATTAATTATAATCTTCAAGTAATTTAATTAAAATTATATAGATTATTTAATTTTAATATAATAATCACTTTAATATTAAATAGCATTTGTTATTTCATATTTTAAGTTATTATTATTTGTAAATTAAATATATTATAAAATGTAAATATATAATTACAGAAGAATTGGTGCCGGCTTCATCCTCGAAGCCAGTCGGTAAGTGGCAAGACGATTACGACAAAATGATCCTGCCCTTAATCGTCAAAGATCAACCAGCGTACATCATATATCGCTTTGACACAAAGTCGTCTGACTCTGGATATGATTGGCTGTTGATATCTTGGTCACCAGACATCGCACCTGTCAGGCAAAAGATGCTTTACGCTTCAACCAAAGCTACCCTGAAACAAGAATTTGGGACAGCTTTAATAAAAGAAGAGCTTCATGGAACTTGTATTGAAGATATCAGTTTAGAAGGGTACCATAGGTATGAATTGACAAATTCTTTATCAATTCTTAAAAGGATTTACATAATACAACACAAATATAGTGAATTGATAGTATATGTATGTCATGACATGCAATATCTGATAATTAAATTAAACGATAAAAATTTGTTTGAGTACTATTATTTTGATATAAAATATCTTGTCATTATGTAATATATCAATGGTTCGGAAGAAGACTTGCTATCCTTAAATTTGTAATGAAAAACCTTTATTCGTTGTTGGTTGTTAAATTAAAAATAGGGTTTTCTTTCTCAGTCATCGATGAATTAATAAACAATAAGTTAAATTTATCATTCAAGTACTAAAATTATAAATGTCAATAATGCAGACTTTGCCAAATAATTCAACTTTTAGAAGCTTCGATGGATTACAGAAATAAATTATGAAATTAAATTTTGAAAGCCACTAATTATATTTTAATAAATCATTAAGTTTTGCAATAAATTATATTGCGGTTGCAAATTTGAAATTAATATTTAAAACAATTTTGATTAATTTAACATCAGATACAAAAGAAATGATGCAGCACCAGCCCCACTTACCACAGCCGAGGAGGAACTGGCTGAATTAAAAAAAACAACAATCACCACCGATTATAATGTGGAAACTAGATATCAAACACTTAGTGGTGTCGCCTTCCCTGTGACGGATGAAGCTAAAACGGCAATAATTGATCTTAGCAATGGAGTACATGATTACGTGCAATTCAGAATTGATATTGATGAAGAGAAGATTCATTTGGTGCGGGCCTGCAAACTTGAACTCAGTAGACTTGCAGGCGAGGTGCCTTCTGATAGCGCCAGATATCACCTTTATAATTTTAAACACACTCATGAGGGTGACTACATGGAAAGCATAGGTAAAAATCTTTAACTATTTAAAAGAGTTAATTGATAATTATAAATTTCATAATAAGAATTTGTTCAAAAGTAATTTTTAACGATTTCGTGTACTAATAATTTAACATCGGATCAGTTCCACAACTGACACAATAATTTAAACATATGAAATATTTGAATTTCAGTTTTCATATACAGCATGCCGGGCTACAATTGTAGTATCAAAGAAAGGATGTTGTATTCTTCCTGCAAAGCATCGTTGCTTGAATATATTCAGTCACTAAGTCTTAATGTAGCTAAAAAGGTTAGTGGATCAATTTTAAAATAATACCAAGAAATTTGTATGTATTACTAACCAACATAAATTGAAAAACTTCAGATTGAAACCGATGATGGAACAGAGTTAACGGAGGAATTCTTCCAGAATGAATTACACCCAAAGGTGAATTTACACCGACCAAAGTTTGCCAAGCCTAAAGGTCCGCCGAACCGAGGTGCTAAGCGTATAACGAAAGTACAGGAATAAGATTTAGTAAAAAGATAATTTTATAACTATAACGAATATACATGTATATACAACACTATATTTCATATATACCCGAAACCATGTAAACCATTTAAAGACCAAGAGAGAAAAGTGGAAAACTATTTTCACATTGGAGAATGAAGGATAAAAGAGAATATTGTTATAAAAACATTCACAACCGTCAACGACTTCTGAGGGACTAACTTGTGGTGGTTTGGAGTATGTTAAACACGCATTTCAATGTGATAATCCTGCAATTGCTCTTATAATAAGGTTTATCTGTAAATACAACAGCGCTAAACGAGTAGATACATTTTAAAGTTCGATCAATTCAAAAGTTTTTACCGAGTGACTGCAACTGTATAGTATTTATGTATGATGGTGATCAAAGATACAATGGAATAGTATACTACTTCTAAGGGCGCCATTGCACCCAAGACGTGTATATGCTATTTTACAAATCAAGGGAGCGGACGTAAAAGTAGAATTTACCGCCCTAGGATTATAAAGATGCATAGTTTGAGGGCATAGCTCGAGAGGAACTTTACAATCCAAGCAGATGTTAGTTCCACTTTTGTCCGCTTCCAAGGAACGTAAAATTGTTTTATTTTTTAATCATTACACTCGTTCATTTGCAACGAAAATGCAGTAAAATGTGATTTTTGTATATGGTATAATAAAGCGAAAAATACATTTATCAATAAATTATAATTTGTTGAACTTATTTATTAGCAGAACAATTTTTACCGTTCTATATTAACAATTCTATTAACAAATTTAATTTACAAGCTTTGTAAATGTATAACAATTGTATACATTTGATTACATTTTTGTTACATCGCAATCCTCTGTGTTGATGTGATAAAAATTAGATAAAACATTATTTTTATCTAACTTCCTGTAACAAAAGTGGCAATTAGTTTTAAAAAATGCTTACATTTTTTTAATTATCCTCATTTTTCTGTTTTTCAGGCTCAACGTCTTTTACAAATTCTTCATAAGAAACTTTACTTTCTGAATCAAAGGGAATTCTTTCTACTGGAACACCAATTTGTCTCATAGTTGAGAATTTTTTGCTGAAATTGAAAACAAAATACCATTACAATGTACACTAGATTCTTCCTTTTTTTTTTAAAACTTCTACATGTCTTATTTCCGTTCAATGTTGCTTTCTTCATACAACTCTTCAAGCGAGAAATATATGGAACATCATGATTTTTAAACAAGCATGATGTTACAATATTAAATTATCAGAGATATTACTTCAAAATTTTGCGACACGAAATAATCAAGAGTACTTTTATATAGATTTATATAAAAGATATTTAATTACATATGTAATGAAATTTAAATTTGAAATTAAGAAGACAAACCATTGTAAATTATGAATATAAGAGCACAGTAACATTACTTACTCTCTCGCATTTACAATATAGTAATTCCACATAAAATGTTCTTGGAATTCACGACCAGTTAATTTTAAAATTGGATAAATGAGTCCAACAGCAATCAAACTCAAGAAAGTTCCAACAATTCCTCCTGAAATCATGCCCTTAAAACCAAGATTTATTTTATATAGAAAACCTGACAGAAATCCAGCAGGCAGGATGTTCCAAATAGTATGATTATCTCTTATAACTCCAATTGTGGAATAAAAAAGTCTGAAATTGATTTTTTCATTTTAGTAATAGTAAAAATAAATATAAAAAAAGATATATGAAAGTATTCTTACGTAAACATCCCAGTGAAAAATGCTATTCGGAGTCCCCATCGTACACCACCTCTCATTGCAAAAAACATAACGTTATCCTGTAATCTAAATTTCGCATCCAATACATTGGCATATTTTGTTGCCATATTTCTTTCTATAAAAGTATGCATCATGTATCTGGCATAAAAAAATCCACTGTATATGCATCCAAAAAATATTCCACCAGTAAAATTAGTAAAAATTGTACATATTTCTGGACTTATATTCTGATTTTTACTGTGAACAAATGTATAATTTGCATATTGTTAATTTAAAGTTTTTCACAAAATTAAAATCAAATAATTTAAATTCCCTACGATTGTAATCAAAATGACTTGAATTTATATTTTTCTTCAATAAAATTCAATAAAACTCACTCTCTTCTAAATGCAATTTTCAGCCTACCCCAAGCTGTGTGATAATCTTCTTTTTCCGGCTTTTTGTCATAATTTCGATACAACGAAAAAAATGCCAAAGAATAGGGATTTTTTTTAAATTGATTGCAAAGCCAATGCAATTTCATATTTTCTTTGAATTATACACAAAATACCGTCGATTAACCCTACTAAATTACAACAAAATGTAATTATTTTCAAACTTTTCTTTCTTAACAACTTTCTCTTTCATCCGACACAATCTCCATCAAACGTCATTCTACTTGAAAACAATCAGTCTGCTAAATTCCAAAAAAATACAAACAAATTCAGCTTTTTTAAAAATCACAATATTTTCCTTGCAGCAGAATGGAAACAAACGATACCATTAATTCATTCGAACACAGCGACCTCTAGCGGAATATAAAGGAATGAAAAAATAGCGGGCATTCCAACGTTAGTACCAAATTCAACAGTCAATGTCTGTCATAAAAAACGTCTCAAAATAATTAGCACAAAAATAA
The DNA here is from genome assembly GCA_022817685.1 of Aradophagus sp. ZL-2020. Taxonomy (NCBI): domain Eukaryota; kingdom Metazoa; phylum Arthropoda; class Insecta; order Hymenoptera; family Scelionidae; genus Aradophagus; species Aradophagus sp. ZL-2020. Next base: position 20,261 of record JABFOV010000824.1, read on the forward strand.
AAATAAAAACCGAACGTCAAACTAACGAACTGCACCTAGAAAACAAACACAATAAAAGAGAAATTAAAGGTTAAAGTCAACCGTTCAAACTTCCTACGTGAAATATCGAGTGCACTTGCCAGAATAATCACCTTCGCATCTGTGTGGGCGCCTTGCGAGCGCTCTTTTTAAAAACCAGCTCGATCGCGGCAACGCTATCTAACGTCTGGAAAGTAAAGCAGCGCGCGCGGCGGTGAAAAGCGGATGATCGTCAGGATCCCGTCAGTCAACGATGGTCCATCAGCTGTGAATCATGATGCGCCGTGTTGACGGTTTCGTTGTCGTTTAAGGTTGTCAAAATTGCGCCAGACGGGCGCGCCATGTACTATTTCAACAAGTGTGCAGCAACGCGCGCGATTACACGCAAACTGCTCGTTCGCTGAACCGAGACCTGTCGTGTTGGGAAGCATAACAAAAAGTGCACGTCAAAATGGTCCGGCTGACAGAAGAGATGGTCGTTGCTCGCACCAGAGTCTCGGACTTTGCGTCGGTCAAGAAACTCAATTGCTGGTGAGCGTTTTGTTGACATTTCGGATTTACAGTGTACCTGGCATGCGACGCTGTTTTCATCAGTTTCACCTTTTTTTCTCTGTGTCATTTCCGTTAGGATGACCGTTGCATATGTGTAGCTACTACCTATTTAGTTTTCCATAAAATGAAGAAATGTTCAATGTTATTTTATTCAGTTTATTTTATAAATTCAATTTTTTCCTTTTTATTTTATGTTTTTTTTCCTTTTTTTTCAAATAATATTTTGAAAAATTGAAATAACCAGTTTTTAGATTTAAGAATGATGGTTAACTAATTTACTTTTGTTATTATTTTTTTTTTTCTTTAATTTTTTCAAGACTATTTTAACAATGTTTCATATATATATATATATACATAAGAAAAAACAATGTCTAAGTTATCTTTTATTTTTTTAGGGGCACCGAACTAACAGATGTCAGCATTTTAAGAAAAATGAAAAATGTAGAAGTACTGTCCTTGAGGTAAGAGTATCATAGATATTACTGTTGAATAAAGTCGTCCAGGATCGAAGAAAGTGTTTTATTCAGAGTGTAATTCGTCTTTCTTAATCACAAAAACTGCTGTTACCAGAACAATGAACGTCAAAACATTTTAACAAATCTTATTTTTCTCCTATAGATGTTTACTGCTTTGCAATCGAAATAAAATTTATGATGAAGCAACTCATTGAAATATTGATTGATTAATTTAACAAAGTCTTCAATTACTCAAGTTTCCATAATAAATTAAATTAATAAACAATCTAATTACCTTTTTTATATAATTATATAACGAAAAATCTTCTTAATATTTTGTTAATATTTTTTTTTATTTTGATTGACTTCATCGCTATTATACTATAGCTTGGTATGTTGTCCTACTATGGACATGTATATGCATTAATCTCATGGTCACAGCCTACAGTTAAACAACTTGTTCTACCTACACATATTTTTAACACGCGATATACACCTGAAATCGAAAACAAATCGTGAAACAGACCAAGTCCAGCATTCCAAAATAGATTATTGACAATAATTACCGATCAGATGATTTAACAGTTGATTTTTGTCACAACCGTGAGACAAAAGATTGCAACATTGAAATCGACCAGCGTTTTTATGTCTTATGTCATAACACTCCACTGAAACGTTTATGAAACAAAGTGGCGTAGAAGTTTATGTTAAATTGTGATTGAATGATATCACGTTCATTAATTATAGGATTATGTATAGAAACGATTTGACTAAAAACCGTAGTTGATATCAATATAACAATTACTTAAATTGACATGAAAAAGAAAATGAAAATATGCTCAAGAAATATATTCAAGGATGTTGATTTTTGTAATTATTTTAATTACTTTATCCTTAATTTTCATTTCAAAGTTGTAATCTTCTAAAATGTGCATTTACTTTACAAAAAAATGTATCAAAAAGTTTAGAGAAATTATTATTTTCTAATTATACGGATTTATTAATGCATTGGTACGACTTTGTTCAAATGTGCTAATAGTTTCTATTGAACGGACTACTTAACGATTCTGTCTCTTTTTACTTTCTATTTTGAGATTGAGGTATTACAATCTCAATTCTTATAGGATTTTCACTCTCGCTGCTTTCGCACGGTATTTCTCACATGTACCGTTCGACGCGCTCTGTAAATCCTACATCTCATTTTACTTATTGATTTTAATTGTAATTTAATGCACGTGTGAATTAAAATTATCGACACTTGTTACTTACATCTGTTATACATGTTTTTTGTACCACGAAGCGGTACTTCTTTTTCTTTACGCTTGCTGGGTATTTCAATTTTTTTTACAATGTACGTTTATAATTTTATATGTATAATATATAATTTTGTATACATTCTTATTTATATTTATAAAAATAAAAGACAAATGAATAATTCAAAATATACAAAAATAAAAAAATATTTGATTAAATTGAAGCTTCGTTAACAATAATTATATACACGAATAATTATGATTTTATATTTATTTAATTTTATAATGCCGTGTGAATAATTTATTTACCTTTTTTCAGTGTAAATAATATTGATAGTCTTGCGGACTTTCAATTCTGCATAAACCTTCAAGATTTGTTTGTTCGGAAAAACAACATTTCTGACTTGAACGAAGTGTGTTACTTACAAAGTCTTCCGAATTTGCGAAACCTCTGGCTTGGTGAAAATCCTTGCGCTGAAATTGAAGGGTAATTTTTTTATACGTTTAATTAACAACATTAAGTAGATTATATATATTCTGCCAAACATAATTTTGTAGAAAAGTTAAAAAACGTCTTATTTCTTATATAGAAGAGTAAAACTTTTCATATAAGAAAAGAAAAGCTTACTTTTCTACTATGTTATAACTCTGGCTCATACTGTTTTAGACAAAAAATATTTCATCTAAAATAGTTTGAATAAGACAACAAAAATATTGTGTTCAAACTTAATTTTACATGCAATTTTTTACTGAATGAGCTTGATTTCAAAAGTCAGACACTTTCAGCAATAATTTGTATGAAAAATTAATTTGAACTCAATTTTTCTGTTCTATTTTCAAAGTATTTCAGGCTAAAAATCTGGTCTGGTTGTTGAACCAGAAAAGCTTAACAAATAAAATTAACTTTAATGAGTGAATCAAAATTTAAAAATTATTTAAGAAAAAACTTCTTTCAAAAATAAGAACTCAATACAATTTACTTTTTAATAATTAGGTATAGATTAACAGTTATCCGAGCACTGCCGAATCTTGAGAAGCTGGATGACAAAGTGATAACGTCGGAAGAACTACAAACGGCGATGACGAGAGGACGTGTATTAGTCCACCCACTGGAAACGGACACGTTGCAACAATCAGAACCGGCGAGTCCCGAGGTGAAACATTAGATTGATTAACGAAACGATTACCACAATACCTCTGAAATGCTTGAAGCAATACAAAAGATACTAAAACAAGACTTTAAAAAATAGGTGCAATCTATGCTCTCGCAGTTCAAACATACACTTCATTCATCTTAATATTCTCTATTTATTCATTCCTTCAATTATTAAACGATTACACGATTAATCGATTTTCAATAATCAATCAATTAATAGATCATTGATTAATGAACATTTGCATTAATTAATAAGCAGGAAGCGATGGGCGAATATTTGGAAGAACCTGAAGCAGAGCCAGGAATGAACCAACAACGGCGATACAGTTCATCTGATGATCAGGTGACCTGAACAGTACTACTTAATTGTGCGAAATTATATTGTTTGTTTGTAACACGTTTGAGACGCGCTGTCTGGTGTATATGGTTTCATTAAAACAAAGCAATGTCACATATTATGTAACACACGATGCTTTACAGAGAAGCTACGAAGATACGCAGCAGGGCCCTGAGGAGTATCACGACACGGACAAAAGAAATGCAAATTATAATACATCACCTTCCCATCAATACCCACAAAATAATCAATATTCGTATGAGGTACGTGACAAATGATCCGCCGGGATGATCGCCTTGATTGCATGCTTTTAACTTTGACTTTAACTTTGAACTTCAAACATGGCAATTCATGTTTCATTATTAACCGTTTTATAATCCGCTTGATACATTTAATATTGATGGCATCGCGTTGCGCCGTCATGTTTGTTCAGTTATTTATTCGTACAAGCGCTTACTCTGAGATGATGCAAGGTTCTATGTAATACATTCACGATGATGAAATTATGGACGTTGATTGAAACCAGAGATGGACATCCATTACTCAATTTATTGATTCCATTATTAATACTTTAAATGCATATGTGGATATATATTTTGTTTCTACTTGTGATCCAAGAGTTTTTACATTTTGCTTGGTTAAGTTAAACTTTACTTGATTAAGTTATGAGTATTCATGGTTTTTCTTTTAACTTCTGAAATAAAACTGAAAATAGAACTTTTCATTATATATCTGTGGCACGTATTTCGTTATTTAAAAATTAAAACGGAGTTAATTAATTTGTAGGATTATGACGATCGACCTGCTTCCTCACGGCATAATGGGGATTATGAAGATCGTAGAGGATACACGGAATATAGTGGTAACGAGATGAACCAACGCGGTTATCCGCCGGTATCTCCACGCGTACAGTACCCGCCGTCTGATTTTGTAGAAGATAAGCGCATTGAAAGAAATGCTTACGACTGCGACGACCGAAGACAAGTTGACTGTGACGAGTCTCAACAACGACGATCGTATCAGAGCGTTGACAGGGTATAATTACGTTCATTATATTAAATTTATTATCATCTAGATGTTATCACTCATATAAATTTACTTTAATAATGTATACGCAAATTATATACACGCAGAGAAAAATGTGGATTTTTTTTAACATTTACAGAATTAATAAATATCTTCATATGACAGTTATATGATAGTGTAAAGTAATTTAAAAGTTATTTAAAAGTAAAAAATATTTTGTTGATTATGATGTGTTTCAACTATATTAATGTTATCGATATCTTATTTACTTTGTACACCTGAATCAAAATTGGTTTTTTTGTTGCAGGATGAACAGTTGATTCATGTTCCAGGATGGGTCCGACACACGGACAAAGACAAGAGTAAAATGCAATTTCGTTATCAAAGACGACCAGTGACTCGAGTAAGTTGCTACAATACTAGTTTATTTTTATATTTAATCCATTATTATTTTTCTTTTTTGCATTATTTTTTAGAATCTTTAGAAGTAATAGTTACAGTTATTTTTTCAAATAACTTGTTTCATCCTTTAAAAGAGTGCACAAGTTTATTTTTAATTTTTTAATACGCTTTTGCTTGAAAATTGTACTATCATATCAACTATCATATAAGTTATCTATATACAAAGATGTTTAGACCATGTATATCTTTTCAGAACTCAAACATTCTCTCTGCTGTGCTTTGTCTCGTAAAAGAATTAGATTACCCGAGCCTCGAGGTCGTCGAGATGGCGGTTAGGAACCGCATGGACGAGTTAGAGGAATGATGTTTCTGACACCGTCCCCATTCAAGTCAGGGGACGGTTATGCCACGCAGCAGTGAGTCTGTCTTGGCACCCAGTCCTGAGTTTCCCGACTCCCTCAATTCCTCCGTCATTCAGGGTCACTGTCCAAGCAATTCTAACTACAACAGTCCGGATCCGTACGCGGTCGAGCGTCAACTTAAAAATGTCATCATCGAGCGGCAAATCTCCGAGCACGAGATTGCTGCTCCAAAACAGAAACCGAGTCACGTTGACTTCGCGGATCTGACCCTCAAATCTCCAACTGGCAGCGGTTCTCAGCGCAAGCGCACCCAAGTACGCCGAGTTGTTAGCAGCGAGAGCATTCCTACTCGCGGCACTCGGAGTGCACCGCTAAATCGGTCGTGCAGCATTTTAAGTCAAGAGAATATTGACCACAGAAATCCTGACACACGACACTCCGTACCCCCGTTGCGCTACATCCAATCGGCCAAAGGCACCTGGACTTATAATCTATAAATCGATAATAAACCTGATTCACAGCAGACGTTTGATTATAAACTTTCATTTTCTGTTTGGGTTTTGACTCACTATCAGCTCCCTCTCATTCGCATACATTTTGGGGGCTGATCACTATTAATTATGTTTTGAATTTTAACAATTAACCGAAATTTACTTTGCATTGTTTTTTACTGACATGGATTTTGATTGCCTCCACTGATTTAGAATTGATTTGGTTTTTAATTAGCTTAGAGTTTTAAAATTGATGCGATTAAAATAAGATTTTGTTAAAGGTATAAATTATTTGTTGGTAAGTGTTATTGGTTGCTGTGGAGATGACACAATCGTAATTTGGCTCATACGCAATAGATTTGATCTATTCGCATTAATATAAGAAGTACGTTATGAAATTATGGGAATATATATTAATTATTTTGATTCTTTTTAAATCATATGAAAACAACTGTTAACTTTTACATTTTAATGATCAGCTTATATGCATGGGATTTAGTTTATGGTTTTTAGTTATATTCTTTATTCATTTTTGGCGATATTTTACAAAAATAATTCAATGTGCAATTTATTTATTGTATTTTTGTCTTATTTATGATTTTTTTTCATGCCATTTTTTTCATTTTTATATGAAGAAGAATAAATATTCTAATATAGATAATATATCAAAGTTTGTATGAATGAAAGTTTTATAAATTGTAAAAAACATTCGAGATGTAATAAATATAAAAAATTATACAAATTAATAACATTTGAATTAGTATTCTGATTATAATTTCATTATTTTACATGCATATATATTTTTATTATTATGTTTATTGTTTTACGTATAATGATTAAGCTTTATTTACATACGAAATAATAATTGAAACATATAACTTAGACTAAATGGAAAATAAAAAATAAATTGCCAATAGAAATGCATTTGTGAAATAAGACAATAGTGTGTAAAATATTTGCATATATTTATGATAATAATGGTTATGTGAAGTTTTACTTACACAATTGAAATTAGGTACACTGCTATTTAATATAAAATGATAGTATTTATTGATTATATTATTCATTTTATAAAGATATGATTTTAGGAGAAATTAACTTTTATTTAATAAAAATTATATTCAAAACACAACGTTGTTATAATGACTATTCAATTTTAGACGATCTTATTTATAATAATCATAGAGCAGAACAAAAAATAAACGAATTTTATGCAATTTTCGTAAGTTTATAAGAAAAAAAAACATGACAGTTTTCATTTTATTTTCAATGATTGAAAAAAAGGGGAAGTATTTCAAGCAAACATTTTACAAATTTTATTAAACGTTAAATAATTCTGATATTCAATATAGAACATAACTAATACGAAATTGTCCTAAAAAAATGATTGCAACTATGCAAGAAAAAGTTAAATACGTAATAAATAAATATCAAGTAAAAAACATATTTTAAAATTGTCTCTTTATAAAATGCTTATTAATAAAATGTACTTAAATATGAATTTAATGGTCCCTAGCAAATAATTTATACAAATATAACAGGGGAAAAAATATATGAACAAGAGCGTTTCTTATCTAAAGAAATCTTTCTAAATGACGGACAGTATGTTTATAAAAGTGATTATGAAAAATAGCGAACTAATACTAAAATAACGAATTGATGAACACCACAATGATTTGACTATTTTTGTTGTTTTTTTTTATAACAACACAGAATTTAATAATTTTCTTTAAATACAGCCGTCCAATTGTTTACATTTAAATAAGAGAATGTTGCACTTTTTTGCGACAATAAGTGAATTTGATTACACATAAGTAGAATAGCAAGTAATTGATGCATCTTAAAATTGAATGCACTGTAAAAGTTCTACGCAATTTTTACTTTTCGATACATTTTTAGCTGTAAGCATTTTAAAGAAGTGACATTATTTTATAAGATAACGAAAATCCTCAGTTTTTTTCTAGTTTTGTCACTTTTGTAAAAAATAATAAAATAAGTATAAAATTGTTATCATAATTTAATATTGGAACTAAATTTTATACACACGGATATTTTTTGTGTAATACAGAAAAGTGCATCATTTGTTGAGCGGTCAATGTTTATGATGCAAATGGACTAGGATGTATTAAGTGAATGTAATAACGGCATGTAATAAGTAATAGAAAGATAAATACCTTCAATTGATAGGATAAGAGCGCAGGACGCGTTGTGATCTTTGTTGTATTAGCGTCGGTTGTCGTGAGCACGAAAATGTCGCAATTTCAGTGACACTTTTCTACCGCATTTTTTTTTGCCACATCGTCCATCGTATGCTATCTCAATCGACGCCATATGTTCGAGCTTATTTATGAAATTTATATTTCCAAAAGGCTGTTCTCATTGTCGAATGCGAATATATATTTATATATTTGAAAAATTATATCTGTAGATAGACGGTTATTCATATTAATGATTGATTAAAGACAATTATTGATGTACTATAGTTACTGTCGTAAAAAACATTGGTTTCAAAATGTTTCATAAGAATCAAGAATCCAAAATGATTAATGTATTTATCGAGATGTTTAAAAATTGTTTACTGCAATTCATAATAACAGTACAAAACTAACGGCGCTGTTTGTAATTTAGTTCAATTTAAAATAATTAAAAATATGGAATTAAAATTGTAAAAGCTTAATTTGAAAAATGATAATTAATTTAATTTTGTTTGAGTTTGATATATAAAAATTTTGCTTCCTTGATTTCTTCAAAATACAGTTTCATTATTCAAATGATGTTATACCTTATTCTTGATACAAATGAAAACGTTTTGAATTATCTCAATGTTAATACTGATTGTTTGATGATTTAAAAAAAAATGTTAAGTATTAATTATAGTCCATGTAATGAACGGGTACCTACTATATGTTTATCCAATGTAATCAATTTGTTGTAAACCAAGTTCCAACATGAATACACATTCCTCACTTTAACTTTCATAAGTTCTCCTTTTAATTTATTGACATGAAAATTCGTCCGGTGTTGAAAGTGTGATAATTTGAAGTTTCAAAATAAATTGGCTTAATGAAACAAAAAAAAACAATGAATTGTAAAAAGTTCAGCGTGTTTTTAAAAAATAAGATGAATTCTGTATAAATATTGGTAGTTCAATTGTACATAAATAAGATTTAATACATTTTTAAATGCATTTTAATAGATTATCCAAAAGCGTTTTCAATTAATCCCATCTCAGACTTGAAAGAATATTTATCTATTTCTGCTCTGGACTTTTTACACTGTAAAAATTCATCGCTTTGAGTCTTTCTTATAAGTACTTAAATCAATCATAAACATGTATTTGTAACGTAAAGCAGAGGTAACAATATTAGCTTTTGAAATATACATTTAAGAATGTTTCAAATCGAGTGTTTTGTCTTTGCCCCCAGTCATTCTAATATTCATCAATAAAAAAAGAACACCTCTTTAGTTTAATTCAAGTGGTCTTTTCCGAATACATTAATTAAAATAAGATCTACATAATGAAAATTAAATGGATTCCCGATTAAATATGCACAGTATGGACTTTTCACGAAGACCAACTTTTTATTAAACAATGAAATAATGTACAAAAATGAATAGTGCTTTAAATAGACGTTGCTCATTGGAAACAATAAACTACAACTATAAATAAAAAAAAAAAAAATAGAAACTTAAATTCTATGTTATAAATCTTAAGTGTTAAAATCGTGACTCGCGTTTCACCCGGTAAAAAGAGAAAACCCGCGCTTTTTGCCAGACGCGGTAATGTTCAGAGTTGATCATTTATTAAATTATATCTTTGGGTAACGAGCGGGTTTCTAAGTTATTCATACAATTAAAAATCATTATAAACGTATAATCGCACAATACACAATCAAAATAGTCGTTGTTACTTTGTCATTCAAATTGATATATAATTAACAATACTGTGATGATATATGTATATATTATAAATATCCATTATATCTGTATATTTAATGTATGATAAAATTTGATTTCAAAAACGCGATAACAAGTCAATAAACGTCACTAGAAAAACAGTTATCACGGTCGCAGATTTGTTGAGATTTTTGTTACAAAGTTTTAACTTTGCTACTGCCTTAGATGCAGCAATAATAATGTCTCGTCAGACGAATAAGTTTGATTCCTTTAATTGATATTTTAGTTGCAGTAAAACTTGGCAGTAAATAAGTCTTGCAAAAACAATTTGCAAAGTTTCAAATTTGGTGATATCGCATATTCAATAGAAATAATGTTTTTTATTAGGACTATTTTTGAACATTTGCCAACACAAGTAAGTTAATAAACTTTTTTACTATTATATATTATATACATAATAGTATAAAAAATTTGAAAAATACGTTAAATCTTCAATATAAAATTAAGGTCCAAATAATATTTAATATAAATTAATAAACTGCTTACGTTTCTAAAGTGTAGAAACAATTTCTAATACCAATAGTTTTGAAAATTATAATTCTGTATTGTTAGCAGGTGAAATATTTTACAAATATAATAAATGTTAATATATTTTTAAATTACTTATTAGAATATATAAATCAAATTGGATGTGAGCAAATTCAATCATTGGAAATGTAATTAAGATTGAACCATAAAAAATGTAATATTAATATTTTATGTAATTTAAAAATTCTTGTGTTCGCGAATGTATAGAAATAAACAATTTAATTTACTCCTGAATAAATATAAAATATTTGTCCTCAAAAAAAGTTTTTAATTGAACATGACATTGGATAAGAAAATGATAAAATGTATATTATTATACATATGCGAACATTGAATAAAAATTGCTATAATCGCATTTATTTGCAAGTTTTTTATTCTAATTACACTTTCTCGTTCTTTTTTTTTGTTTGTAATTTTAAATTTAAAAAGATAAATTTATGAATCATTTTTGACTCCAAGTCAGGTAATTTTTTACATTCTTTAGAAC
>JABFOV010000825.1:0-31273 GCA_022817685.1 Aradophagus sp. ZL-2020
CCTCCACCCTTCGCCCACGCCAACTCAGACCCTCCCCCCCTCTCCACGCCGCTCCCCCGCTGCCTCACTCTCGGCACAAAGGTTACGGCGAAATTTTCCGGATTTTCCCGGGCTCGTCTAAGTACACCCTCGGGACGAATTCGCACTTTCGGCGAGGCGTTTTCCAGGATCTCTCAATCAACATCAGCGCGCGTCGCTCAGTTCACTAATTTTCTCTCGATCACCCTTGCGCGTCTTCATTCCACCCCTGTGGCTATTCCTTACGCTCGTAACAATTTGACCTTTCTCTCTATGTCAGAGCCATGAAAGCTTTTTAAAACACGCAGCTCGCTCTCGATCCCGAAACTTGGAAGCCAAAAGTTGCCGCAATCACGAGCGCAACTTTTCCGAGAAATGCTTTTTAACGTGGCGGTGATTTAACTCGAATGCAATGGGTTCAAATTAACGAGCTGTTTGTGAACGTCGGAAATGATAAATGGGTTTAATAGTTTTATTTAAACTGATAACGCCTGTTGTGTTACAATTATACGGGTAAATTCGTTAAGAGAAACATCGTGATGTATGTATATATGTATATTGTAGATATAAAATAAAAATAATAACAAAAAGTTGATCCAACATTCATATAATATATTTTCTACGAATAAAAGTGTATGTATTATTAAATACATATATTGTTTCGTTTAAATTTCAATTTATAAACAAATCAATGTAAATATAAAATTAAACAAAAATTATAAACACTGTAAATAATAACAAGTTTTAAATTTGATTTTATGAAATGCTTTTTTTTCTTGTAGATTGTAAAGAGAAAAAATTGTTTGACTGAAAAGGGACAAAAATTGTGTCCGAAACGTCTCATAATAAAAGTTTTGACCAATAGAGTCGAGAAATCGATGTCAAATTTGTTTAATTACGAAGAATCTGATTTCAAAGGCACATAATGACAGTTGCAGTAAAATAAATTATTCCGTTAACTGTATTCACACTTTTTGATTTCCGTTATGAATTCCCCCATGCCTTTGTTAACAAGAAAAAAAAAGAAGACTAGAAACATTGAGTCCAATCTACTGGATCAGAAACTTTGCTTTTTAGTATCCTCGGCTGCGATGGAACGTAATCGTCGCGAGCGAAACTTTTCTTTCAATGCGAAATCATTGTCGTTCCTTTCTCTTCCGCATAATTACACGGCAATTTGAAGGGCTCGAACAGCCGGCGAGGATAATACCTGTGCGTTTCTTATCATCGAAAATACACCTGCGCGCAGGCTGGCGAGCAACGCCCACGCACTGCCGTGCGCGCGGCAGAACCTGATCCCGAGAAAGAATTCTTCGTGGGGCAGGTTCTCCCACCCGTCACTAAATCATAAGGCATCAATGAACCGCGCGGGCGCTACCACATCGAAGGACGAAGGACAGAACGCGCGCTGCATCGGGCGACTAAAACACGACAGTTCACAAATTACTTTCATTGTTCGCTTAATGAAAGCTATAACTTGTTGCCGATCGTGACTGACGCGGTGCCTTTTTTTGCGCATTCTGGACCACGCTGCAGCGCTTCGAAGAAACGAGAGTCGTACGAAAGTCTTTGTGAACGGACGTCTGAATTATCTCAGCCGAGGTGCCGTGGCCTTTCAGTGCCGCTCGATGGCAACTTCGGCTGATAATAAGCATTGCCTGTCTTCTTTCTTACCGTGTTACTTTTTTCCCCTTGTTTTTCATGAAAAACGTTTTATAGAGTTCGACACATTTCCAGCGAATAATTAAGTTAGGGTTTGATCACTTCCAGGATCTGTTTTTATAGGTATGTTTCCTCTCGGTTATCATTGTCTACGGTTTAGGTGTCAGGAATAATCCTTTTTCAATCACCCTTTTGGTATTCGACGGAAGGTGTGATGCTAGGGAAGTAAATAATGTTAATATTTTGTTATTAATTTAATATTTTACGTTTGCAATTATAACGTAATTTTTTTTTACAGAAATGCCTTTTTTGATGGTAATTATATCAAAAAGTGTTAAAACTTGATCAAACAAAAGCCAATCTTGAAGTCTAAAAATAATTTATTACGATCAGCGAATCGAGAGAAAACGTATCTATAAATAAATCATAACAACGCATTCGTTCATTTATAAATATTATCGGCACACTATTCAAATATAGAATGCCTTGGAATTTCGTACAATACTGGGCCATTATAATCTAAAAATATAATGCATTATATTTTCAATGATTTGTCTGTACGAAGAGAAATTTAAAGTGATACTTGGTATCATATTGAAAACAAAATATAACTCCAGATATCATTTTGTGTAACTATTTAAGAAAATTTGAAACTTGGTAAATTGCAATTTTTATTGTAATGGATGTGATGGATCTGAATTGGTAAATCTGTTAAATATATTCTAGTTGTCAAATACTAGTTTGTTAGAATATTAAAATATTAATTTCTGACTAAAACCTTTGTCAACATCAACTAGGAACATTTTTACTAGAATAGTGAGGATCACATTGATGTCATGAAGAATGAACTGCTTGTAGTAAGTTGCGTACAATGCAAATCATATTGACAGGGCTGTCATGAGATACATTAGCACGTAACTCTTATGATATTTTGTGATATTTATGGAGCAATCTAGACAATCGTCTCACTACAGATTTAAATATAATTCAATTAAAAATTTTTTTAATTATTTAATAAGACATGTTAGTACGTCTATGGTTACTATCTGATTACAAGCCCATCTCTGATTACAATCATGTAAAATAATATTGACCACGTACAGCCTGTATAATTTTCATTTACCGGCGTCCGTCGAACATTCATGCTACTTTGATATTGACACAATCAATATCGTAATTCATCCACAACTATAAATTATAATTGTTTCTTTTTTTAACAAAAATATTCGTATTACAAAATTAAATCTGAATTCAAAGTCAAAATCATGCGCCTGAAGTTTGCCACATGGCTAATCGCCACACGTTTTTGACTCAGAAAATTTTCTATGTTCAAATATTAAAATCGACTAAATCGACAAATACAACAATAAACATAGTGAAAACTATAAATTAACACAACAAATTGAATAATTGAACTTAGAAAATTTTCTAAGTACAAAATCTGTGGCAATTTGCCACGTGGCAAACTCCAAGCTCATGTCAAAATCAGCGGTTCAATTTGTCTTACGATTTTCTATAATATTTATATCAATAAATTGGTATCGATATTCCTACAGTACCCTCAAAACTGTCAATGTTCAGGAGTAATAAAAAAAAATGTGGAAAATAAGATGAAACACGTTTCACCATTCGCCGAAAGCGTTTGAAAAAAATGCATAGCGCTGCAGTAGCCCGAGGAAATGCAGTTGTTTATCGTTGCAGCGGCGAGTCGTAATTTCGATGCGTTATGATTTAATTAAATTTGAGGGCATCGCCAATTAAGTATCGATTTTTCATGGCTACGTGGACGAATGGACCGAATTAGCCGCACGTTATCCGCATACATGCCTCGAACTATAAACTCATATTCGCTAATCAAAGCCCGTAATGCAATAATGCTCGTGGCGTAGAATATTTTTGCCGTTCCCCCTCGTTCCCTCCCCGCGCGTAGACACCGAAGGGTCGCTCGGTACGTTACAAGAGAAGCTGCGCGACCGAATAACATCGCGCATTGATCATCCCGCGTTGCCAATTAACGGCGAGGGCCGCAACGCCGCGGCAAAGACACGCTGCGCAGTCATTTTGCATGCCGTAATATACGCGACCGTTTGCACGCGCGAGAGTTAAAGCATGATGTATAGACACTTCCGGTAGCAATAGGTTCCAAGCCTTTCTTCAAGGCCGGCAGCCTGACTGCAATTTACGCGCGATCACGTACGCTTTATCTTTGTGCCGGCGGATTTAGTGGCCCTTCTGAAAGAAGCGTCATTAATTTCGTCTTCGAGCGGCACATTTTGTCACGGTGATTAACTTTTTGGCGAAAAGGCGAGCCGAAAATCTTGGCCGCCGATAAATTATCTTTCAAAGAGACGATCGATAATCATTGTCTTTTATCGTAACATTTTAACATAACATTTGCCAAGTCTAGTTAGATCAAGAGTCTAAAGAAATAAAAAATCAAACTTTGGACATCAATGATTGTCTCTTTTGAAAAGTGAAGATTATTAGTGTCATATATGAAAAACCATCTTTTTAGAAGACACCAAAAAGTCACATTTTCCAATTATCATTTATCTTCACGTACCGTGCAATTAGAAATTTATAGGTTCTTAATACCGGAAATTTATCAGTGGCTCATCTTGATGGGTGCAGCCGATATCTTACTAATTAAGATAAAATCCACTCATTTGCCATATTTTAGCCTAGATTATCAAATGGTTTTTACAATCACTCAACATCCCAAATTCTTCCACGTTATCGCGCAATACCCGTAAAGTAGCCGTTTCTTTCACACACACTCTGGGTTAACAAAAATTTCGCAAGTCTTACTACCGAGACCAGTCGAACGTCCAGGTTTCATACGGGTGCCCACTTTCTTAAGGTTTATTTATTCAAGCCATTGTAGCGAACACTCGGCGTTAACGTGAAAGCAATTTTCTCGGTTTGTTAGCATAAGTCTTCCAACGTCGTAATTCATTTGGAGCTGAAAATACGGCTGAGCTGGAACTCGTTAAACGCCGCTCGATGCGTGATATTTATTGTGGCGATTCTATTAATACGTCGTCTGATAATTTTGCAGTCCGGCGCGTTGCAGCAGCTCGCGTATTGATGCGCGCTTGACACGTATGCACCGCGGCTTCACAGAAGTGCATATAATTCCGTGCTCCTAGGATTCCCTCAGCGGCGCTAATGATTTATTCGACGTTTACTCGCTGACTTTAGCTCTCATTAAAATACTCGGCAAGTCGTCTGCGTACGTATTTTTTGTTTGTTTGTTTTTACCTTTGTTTTTCTTCTCTTTTTTGTTTTTCTCTTTCTTTCCATTTTCGCCTTGTTTTTCCGGTGAAAACAAACGAAATCGTCGCTGTGATGTAAAGAATAATGTAAATTGATGTACGACCGCGAGGATCTTGATTTACGTTCCATTTAATATACTATTGAACGGCAGTTATGATTAATAAATATTACGATCGGGGGTACTGTTTTCAGTTTTAGTTTCCATTAAATGGCATTAATAGGCGATCATATCCAATTTAACGATGGCGTTCGACAATGCTGCGTCGAGAGGAATGTTTGATGATCGCGATACGAAAAATCTTGGTTTTGTGAGTTTTCGTGCCGTTAAATATTTATAAAGCAAAAAGGTGGGTTGGGTTGTATGCCGGAGTTTCTCGTTAGTAGGATGATAAAAAAAATGTGACTTATCATTTTTCGAAAATCGATCTTATCGACAAAAAATTATCGTAATCTTTTTGTGCGTATCGATGCAAGAATGTATAAATTTTTTTAAAACATTAAAATTATTGTATAGATATGAGCGTTTGTGAAATTTGCAGATAAATTTTAATGTTACTTTAATACAAAATCAATTTGTTTTGCGCTTAGCAAATAATTTTATGCCTATCAATTAATCGACATTAATGAATGATTGTAAAAATAAAGAATGTGTTGAGTATCGAATAAAATTCACGAGGACACGAACGAATCCGGAAAATAATCTGTTCGGAAATAAACATGAATCAATACCGACTCATTTAACAGACGATAGCAAGTCATTAATCAACTCCATCTGCAGTAAATATAAAATAGTTGTTCATTAATTTTTATTATCTTTCCCGGAAATTGTCTTTTTATTCTAATAAAACACGACATTTTGCGGGAAATAGTAAAAGTAAATTTGTACGGTAGGTACAATAAAATAATTCATATTTTTTTCTGTGAGAAGTTACTAGCTCAAAAAAAGTGAAGTTGCGATAGTTAAAAAAAAAACGAAATACATTTCTTAAAAAAAAAAAAAAAATCTAATATACTTTTTGAACAAAATTGCATGAAAAAACTTGCGTAGTTTGCAAAATACAGGAAACGAATTACAGCAACAGTACTGTCCTCAAATTAACTTCAAATCTAACGGGACAAAATTTTGATGACGAAACAAATCGTCAATTATTTTGTCAATGAATAAACATAACCGACGCAAATAAAATAACTTGCTCTAGTCCGCGCTAGTCTCGGTAAATATGTTAATTTACTATGCCCGTAGTTTCGACGCTTATAAATAAATTGTAATCCAGAGGAAGGGAACTGTCCGGCGCAATTGCACGCAACTCGACTCTAATCGTTAATCATGTTATAGATTGCTTCCTCGCATAATGCTGGTATCACGGGACTTTGTTTCAATGCAGTTCAGAATCCGAAGCTCGGTTTCCGGGCCCGGGGCCATCATTAATGAACTTCAATCGACGTGGATGAGTATATTACGGGCCGTTCCTTACATTGATTGACCGAACTGGAACGTCTCGTTGCCAATAATTATCCCCGCTCGTAATAATATATCTGCGATATTTAGTACGTCGCTTTCTCATTAACGCGGCGCGATGTTTTTTCGTAAAACGATTCGTTAATGTTTCACGCACGCTGCAGATAATTTATTGATCCGTGATGCGTTATTTTTCTAAAAACCCGACAAGCTCACTGCCTTTTTTCCCCTCTTTTGTACGAAAGTTGACAGTGTTCGAAAGTTTAGCGTTTGGCGAAAAATGGATTATTTTTTCCAACCGTGAACAATCACTTTGAATGCCAGCAAAGTGCATTGTACAACGCAACAACTTAAAATATCGTCTTGGCGTTGAGTTCGAATTCCGCTTTAATTTACGTTTCAACGACGAAGTTCATTAAAAAAAATCAAATATTGAGCAGTCTTGAATTTTTGAAATATGTTTTTAAAAGCATCCTTTTTACATTAATATCGCATATACGTTTCCATAAATATGACATGCGTATAACGTTATACGCATATACGTCGCTTGTATGTATCTTTTTATCTGGATTGCTTGGTTGAAGCAATTTTCAACAAGCAAAAGAAGAAACAAATAACTGCTTTTAATTTCCGAGCCGAAGTAAACCGACGTTTATCCGGCGACGTATGCGAGTAGTTTCGCGGGAAGAAGGTGTTTCAGTAATGCGCTCGTAAATGATTACGCTTCGCAGCTTCCGAGCCTAATTTGCTCGAAATAATAAATTGACTCTGACGAAAACCGCTCGTGATATTAAAAGGAATTCTTACTTGCAAATAAGTTGCCCAGTGACCGTTCGTTATTCGAAAGTGCCTTCTTGTTCTGTGTAAACAAATTCGTCGACCACTTATGAGTAAATGTAAACACGATAGACGGTGTTGTTTCATTTTTATCATAGTTTTCTGTGAGAACTTTTGAAATAAATTTTGCACAAACCATAAATTTTAATTGCACGTGATAGTAGCATTACCTCATTATTTTTTCAAATTCGGTCGTCTGATTAATGATGATACGTCAAAGTATACTTATTTGAATTCCACATTTTCATTTACACGACACTCGCCACTGTTTGTTAATTATCGACACAGTTATGAGTTTACGTATGCTACCAAAAGCAAAATCGCCCGGCGATTAATTCGAGATCGATTTATTCGTAGCGGTGAATTTCGCGTGTAAATATCGTGACAAAATCGAAAGAGGCACGAACGATTTTGTAACGATGTAGCCCGGGTAAAAATTACATTTGAATAATTCGAAATTTGTATTCAAATTTAATGTACTCGACTCCCAACTTGTTTATGAAATTAAAACCAAAGGCGCTCTGCCTGTTAACAAGTTAATAAGCCGCGTACATTTTTTCTTGTGATTGGTTGAATGTGGTGGATGAAAAGTAATTTTATGTTTCAACATAAATGTGGACGTTGACTGAAATAAAATTAATTTACTACAGTTTTACAAAATTCGCTACTAGCTTTTGTTGCTAATGACCACTGAAGAGTTTAAGAGACTGACGATCTGGTAAATAAAAAAAAAAAAAAAAAAATTGCTAAGATTGTTAACAGGTCGAATGAAAACTGCTAGAAAGTAAAATGAGTAATTACAGTAAAGTAAAATTTTTTGTTCGAATTGGAGCAAAGTAGTGTTGCCAGTTTTGGTAGTTTTTCCCACGAATCTGGCAACTCTGGAACAAAGTTAAACTGGCCTTGAGCCGAAATTTGTCTAATAATTTCACGATGAATATACATGTCCGAATCGTTGGACAGAAACGAAGTTGAAATGATTTTCGGAGTAGTTTGCGTACCTAACTTCGGCCTGGGCGGTAGCATTTTTTTTTCATCTTCGTAATCTTGTAAGCTTATAACGCGATTTTACGCTTTCGGATTTAACGTAAGTTTCATCTGGATCACTCGGCGGGGCACGCGTTTAGTCTGCGCGAACTCATAAATCTTTGACACGTACACGTTTCCATCCGCATGCGTCAGGAGTTGCACCGAGTAGCATGTCTGACTAGCTTTCATGTCGACGCTTGGTATAAGCTAAAAGTCGTGCTCGACTTATTTTTTAATGCAAAGAATATTTATGCCTATCAGCATATTGCAATTGTGATAAATTATATTTCAAACAAAACGAGAACAAAAACAAAATGTTAAAAATGTTAATGAAATAGAATGTCTAACAATCTTGAACTTTAAAATTTTATTTAAAATGCGTCTTCTTTCCGCCAAAGTTAAATCAAACTTTCTGACACACTATGAGTATACATAACATACGAAATTCAAAAGTTATTCTTCCTTTAATCATAAGATCAATATTTTTGCTAACGATTGTTTCAGATAAAACGACTCATGGCTAAAATAGTTAAAATTCTTTTATGTTGAGTGAACTTGAGCTGATTATGCCACATGACTAGAAGTTCGTCCACGCGTAAACTCTTTCACGACAACACGTTTATAAATATGTCAATTTCTGTTTAAAGCAGTATGCAATACTTCCTAACAGTTTGAAATATTACAGTCACAATATGATTCAACATATCAGTATATTCTATGAGTATGAATTTCAACTGAACATAATTTCCTCAAAACACCAGACAAAAATATAGTTTACACATTAACAGTATATTATTCCTTACTAAGTATAATAAACGTATATTTAAAATATATTACTAATATATTGAAAATAATTCTTAGCATATAAACAGTATATTCTTAACATATCAGTAGTATATCGTCATGTCGGACTTTTTATCTTCGAATCAAAAATGATAAACTAGACACCTAATAGTGGTGGCAATCGGCAGGAATCAACACTTGGCCGGTAACGAAATCAATGGTTAGCCCGAAGGTTCTGGTTTTCCAAATTGTAAAGCAACATTCAACGACGGTTGAAGACTGACCTTCGGATTAATTGTACCCCGAACGGAGCGAGCTATCCTCTTTACTGCCCCCGGCGGGATCAAATTTTCAAAACGCGCCGGTATAGTTGCATCAGCTAATTGTTCTTGCACGAGTTGCCGGCAAACTTTCTTCCAACAAGTTCCGGGGGAAGTTTATAACGAGAAAATCAATGTTAATGCGAAATGATTTCGCAAGCCTGTAATTACAATCTAATCATGTTATACATCGCTCGGGTTTTCCTGCTTTATCCTAGTTACCTGGTTTGGGGTTTGAGATTAAAATGGGATTAACAAGTTGTCAGCCGAAGATTAGAGCCGGGTATCGAGCGTTATCGGATCTGTCGATACAAGTGCCGAAAAGAAAAAGTAGAGAAAAAAAAAAAAAAGGAATCGTACAGTTTTGGTGTAGAGAAAGTCTCGCATTTTCACCTGCAGCGTATCTTCCTTACGGGATCACTGCAAGCCACAGAATCAAATTTCAAAAGATTCCGCCGCTTGAGAGAACAGGCATCCGTAATTGACGACTGCTCGCCGTTGTGGAAGATATGCCAACTACTCTTTTCAGGCAGATAGCATCTGACAGCGCGGGCTTCGGGGTTTTAGTGATCGGCTGCGATCGCGACCTTTCATTCACCGTACGCTTATTCTGCGAAACAACCTTGCGCGTATATCCTCATATTTTGCATTGCTCACTTTCCAAATTGTCTTTTCCTTCCTTTCTTATTTATTCATTCATTTTTTTCTTCTTTTAGTGATAATGGAATTTTGTACTTTATTTAATGTATTCTTTTGCACTAAAGATGTGCCTGTGATTAAGTCATCAAATTCCTCATCGTCATTCACGTAATTAAGTAAATTTATTGAATTGCATAGACGAACGTTTTTTAGACACAGGGATGTACGATTTACTGCAAGGTATCAAATCAAGTTAATTTGAACTCCATTTTGGCCAAATGAACCATGGAAAATTTCACGTTATCGAGTCAACGATAAGATTTCTTTTTTATGAATTTTCTCAAATAATTCAACATAAAATTTACTTGACTACTAAAATGTCGAAACTGGGTGATATATATCACATTAATTGATTTACCTTGTTGCATCAATTCACATAATTGACTCGCGTTTGTATTAAAAGCACAGCGAGAAACGCGAGTTGGTGTAAAAGTTGACTTAATGTTCACAAAGTGACAACATCATCGTGGACTTTATCTTAACAAATTAAATCTGCCTTTTCGGGTTACAAGTGTTCGGCGTATCTCATTTTCGCGAGCGCATCTTTTCGCCTTGCACATCACACGCTCACTTTGATACAATGGAACACGATAAGTGCAGTCTATGATGGCGCACGCGAAACTCCTCGGTGATTGGGCGTCACTATTATCGTAATGGAAGTACTTCAAATTGAATCTAGAAAACCTTTTAACCCATGTATGAATTATTAGAATAATAATTTCTCCTCTAAGATATCTTTTTACTGAATTACTTTCTGAAACTGACCATCGCTTTGTTGAAACGCCGTAAGATATAATCATTTTTCAATCTTAATTAATATATTCTAATAACTAAATTTAATAAAAATTGTAAAATATTTCAATAGATACGGTTAATAAAAAAAATAATAACACTGAAATTATTTTCGTTGATTGGGCAATTAAATTTAAAACAACAGTTTACTGAATGTCGCTTTTGTTGATAAATCGACTTCTATCTTAAATTAGAAGACCAAGTATTGCAATAAATCAATTTTAAGTGTACTTTATACCACGTTCTGAGGTAAATTTGTCAGGAAGAAGCATTGCCGCGGAGGATTAAGATTGTTTGGAAGGAAAAAAGACCGGCGGAAAAATTATTCGCGCGGCGTGCGAAGGCCAGATGCTCCGCCGTGTCTCCTGTATAGCATTTCTGCTTTTCACGAGGACAGCCTGTTATCTATTGGCTACTGCAATGAGAATGTATGCGGCAATAAAAATCTGGGCGTTCGGGAAGATTCGTAAAATGTGATCGATGGAAATGAATATCTGCACGGCGGTGTTTAATTGCGAACGGTGAAAGCCCTGTATTTCATGGGAATTAATCATATATTTTCCGTTTTATCCAACTTTTGATGTATGAAACCGCGCCCTGTGGCGTAAAATTATTTGCGCGCGAATGTGATTTTGTATGTTATTGCACAGTCTTAATACCAATCACGTTAATTATTCATATTCGCGTTCGGTGCGTCCGCAAAATAATTACTTAACGAAATGGATCGGCAATTTGGAAATCGACAGTTTGATGCATTGCATTTGCATGAATCAAATTAAGAGTTCAGTTTCGACGACGTTTTGGGGTAAATTGAATCAAGTTTTCATCGAATTAGAAGAATCGGAATATTCAAAGGAGAAAAATGGAGTGTGTATTTATTAGACAAAATCAAATTTCGTGGATTCGATTAGATGGTAAATTTCACATTGACATGCGAAACCATGCGCCTGATACTCGAGCTGTGACTTTGAAAGTTTCGTCTGTGATTTAATCACGTGTATAGTCTCGTTCGCCTCCAAATGTATCAGAATGTTGAAATTAACTTAGTAGAACACAGCTTGAGCGTGAGAAGAATGTTGAACGGGACGAGTAAATGAAAAAGTTCGAGTCCCGCTTATCATGGCTCTTTAGTGATTTTGTTACCTGCACTGATACAAAAGACTGAAAGCACTAATATAGACTTTCGTATTTTCACCGAATTAAATGCGAATAGTTCTATAGTATTTTTTACTTTAATTAATGAAACATGTGAGATTATGAATTACATTTGAATACACAGAGAGAGTGGACGGTAAAGTGGAACTTACAGCCCGAGAGCGTTTAGTTCCACTTTTGCCCGCTTCCAAAGCACGCAAAATGATTTGAATTTACTATTTTGTATAGTAATCTTAGACCAACACAAAACATTTGCAATTATCAGTGATATATATACATATCTTAGAATCATCTCAAGATTTTTGTATCCCAAAACACTATACATTCATTCGTAATTTTTCCATGTCAAAAGATAAATTTCGAACGTTACTTTTGAAGTCACGATTCCAAATGATACAAGTATTTATCATTTTGCAATATAACTGCACATCGATCCAAAGTGATGCAACGCGGAGTTTTATTGAAACGTGACTTTTTATTGGCTTGACAAATACGTAAACACTTAATTTATTGCCGTACGATTTTAATTCAAATAAATTAGCGAGCTGTATATTTGCATGGGAAATAAAATCGATTGCGATTCATTTATATTCCAATGAAAGTACACATTGAAGACTCGGGACAGTAAAAGGCAATGTCATAACGGCAATCATTTTTTGCAATAATTAAAACACGAACAAGGCGTTTCGCTGCATTTCACAGAAAAGCTACGATTATTCGCGCGAACTTTATCCGTCATTTCGTTTTGCTTTGATGATGAATCCTTAATTGCGTAACTAGAAATTAATTGCATATCGGACGGCAGCGAACGGCGCACTTCATAATACTATTAATACGCCATCTCGAACTAATATGTTTATTACAACTTGGCGGTTAATTTCGCAGCGTTGAAATAATTAACATTCGTCGTTTTGTTATGCACGGTAGACTCGGCCGAACTAAGTTTCGATAACTCGTGAATCCTAGATTAACGCACGCGCCATGTTGTAAGTCATGGTGTATGTAAGGCAATGCGCATCGGGTCGATTTATTGAGCTAATAAACTAACAAGTTTGTAAGTTGTCTTGTTTCCTCAAAGAAAATAAAGTTACGTGGAAGAATTATGGTAACGTCTTGCGTGTCGCGCCTCGTTACCAAATCATCCTGTTACTTAGCGATGCTGCGCGCCATCTCGCTAATCATCTTATTATCACGAATTATCTCGTACGAGATTTACAAACTTATTTCAACGGTCGTTCGTAGAAAACGGGAAACGGATGATTTATATTTTATGAGTCGATGAATTATTTATATTGTTTCATTAAAAGAATTATTTGAATTTATGTCGACGATCATTTTAATGTGCTACATAGGCCGAAAGTTGGCTTGTCAGTAATTAGGTCGAAAAAGTATATTTTTTCACTCTAGGGCCGAAAATTGTGAAAAATAAACTTGCATTATTCGCGTACGATTATTCCTGCATTGCGAAAGTATATTTTTAAAATAAGTTTCATGTCTATCTTTCAATTCAAAAAATCAATTTATATTAGAGTTTATAGCAACTACAAGACAAAAATAGAAATCTTTGTTAATTGTTATTTTTTCAATATTGATCGTTTACGTCAATATGTCAAGTTGACGTAAATTAATATTTCATCTGAATCGATTAACATTCAACTAAGAGACATTGATAAATAGATTTGAGAACGTCATTATGATTGTTCTCTATTCACTGTCAATTGCGATTCATTCTCTATTTAACAGCTGTTCAACAATACCTTACAATCACTAATTTGTTTGGTCTTTAATCAACTGTTATTTACATCATTTCAGTGATCAAGATACAAGTTTTTTGTAATTATGTTATCTATACTCAACACAATGAATTCTAAATACAACGTGATTGTTGTGTTTCATTTCTGTCAGTCCAAATTATTGCTGACATTATTTATTAATTCAATTAAATCGCCGCACTGCAAATGAAGGTTGAACGCATTGATTTGGCTATTACGGCAATGAAAAATTGTAAAAAAGCAAAAAAAAATGAAAGTTGATTGATACTTCAGCATTTTTTTCTACAAATATTACGCGAATCATAATACAGTAAATAATTATGTTACCGACTAGGCAACTGTCAAGTTCAAAACTCTGTGACAATAATATTTTTGAATTATTAATTAATTTCACATAAAAAACATTATTACATAAGCAATACTGTCACCAAATTCATGATATATACGGCAGACTTTCGCAGCATATGTCTTTCCATATATCATTGCGATGCAATTAATATTGCAATCATATGTGCATTTTGATTATACAAATTGAAATGGCCGATAGTAGTGATTATTTCAGCACTACAAAAACAGAGGCACTAAATTGGAGCCACTGTCGCCAGGAACATCAATTAAACCGATTCCCCCTCCAGACATGTTAATTGAGAGGAGTTGGGGAATTTTCGTCGTTGTTTCTAGCAATAGTGGCTGAAAGGATACGTAGTAGCGAGGGTGTGTGCACTCTGATGGATTGTAAGATGCAAGATATTAACCCACACAGATCTAAATTCGCGCGCACCTACTATCGCAGCAGCATCTCGTAGGAGTTTCATTTGGTGGTAGATTATCTCCGCGGCGGAATTGCTTTTGCAAACTAAGGGACTGCAACTTTCGATCGGCGCTCCTAATTACGTGTCAGTGGAAGACGGTTGGATGCGCAAATCGCAATAACGTTCGAGGCTTTTGACACTTCACGACTGTGTGATGTCAAGTGTATGATAAATGCCGCGGTAAATGTAAATTATTTTTACATTATTAATCGTGGAAAAGGCGCGTAACAGGTGTATAACATGGAATTCAATTCATAAGTAAAGTGAATTATTTAAATATATACAAATATGTCGGAAAAGTTTTGAAACAGTTTAAAGATATTCGTTCGAAATCGAAAGTATCGTTGAAAGAACCAAGACAAGGACGAGAGATATTTTATAACGAGGGTGCGAAAAGTGATACTTTCCGATAACTGAAATACGAAAAATGAGTTTTTTGTGTACGATGGATATTTTAAAAGAAATAAATGACTGAAAAAGCGAGCTCGTTATCTTTGTACAGAAAAGTGCCGAGAAACTAAACGTTTTTTCTCTTCTCTTTGCAAAGCTCTCTCCATTCGGCTCGTTTATTATTGTTATTATTAAAATTAAGGTATCTGTACGAGAATCTCAAGCGTAAATCGTTCTTTATTGCCCCGAGTGTTCTTAAAAATTGTGGTCGCCTCGCGAATTATCTGATTAAGGCGAAATTTGTTTAGGTACTTTATTTATGAATAGTAACGCGAGAAAGGTAATGCAAAAGGAGACATTGAAATGAAGCACAACAATTACATTCTTAAAAAAATTAATTTCTTAAGAGTGTCAGACCATATTTTGGTTCCTCTTAGCTTGTCAATGCGTTTCCTAAACCACAATCGCGGCAAGAAATAACGTTCTTCTCAAGACTATGCAAACGGTAATTGAATTATTAATTAATGGTTAATAAGCTTCGTAAACTAAGAAATGTTTTAATTAAAAACAACGAAGACATGCTGCGAAAAACTGGCCAGACTACGCGGATGTTTCCATTAATTTCCCGCGAGTTTCAAGAGTTTTAACGAAAAGTTAGCGGCACCGGCAGATACACCGAATTAACTCGTAAGTTCAAGTAGTTTCACAATAATGCCGGCCAAGTAACATTCTTTATGCAAAAATTTCAATTTTACCCATTTGTTGCGCAGTACGCTCCCGACTGTAATAATTTGCCGCGCATTATATACGCGGAAAAAAATCATAATAAATTGCACTTTAACTGGTTTCGTACAATTTGTGAAAAAGAAACATCATAAAATCTTAGGAAATTTTAATTATTTTCTTGAAGAGTAAGAGCAGTTTTATTTTATTTTTTGGTATCCACTGCTTATAATATTATTAGATAGAATGAATTGAATCAGGATAAGTTCAATTTGGTTTAATTTACAAGTACTGCGATTTCGTGAACATCTTCTTGTAAAATTCGTACATTTCATGATAAATCATGTAAGAACCTTACGAATTAAAACCGCAATAAGTTATGAATTTATGCTGTTACTGCTGCGTGAATTAAAGCGCGATGGATGTAACAATGCCAGAGCAATCTCAATAAATAAAGCCGTTTTATGGCATAAAAGTATCAGCCGTTTGCTATAAAAAGATAGCGTTTTACGACACGCGGAATAATAAATAAATGTTAACACGGGACTATTTGTAGGTAATCGCGTTTGTCGCGCTGTCCAATCGAGCGTAGATAAGCACGCGACAGAAAGGGTTTGACTCGTGCGGAAAATAAATAAGAATCGGTCGTTGTTGGCGACGGGCGAAAATGTAAATGCGCGACGTATGAGGATTCGTTGTCAATGGCGTCACCCCAGGATTGTGCCTGAAACATCACTAAGGGTCGAATGTTTGTGCACCCGTCCCTAAAGACCTGGTCGTTAAAAAACGAAACGAGTGGCAGATAAGACTCACGGGCTCGGCCGTGGAACGGAAGGATGATACACGTGCAGATAGGCGCACTCTCGAATGAGAAGGGCGTCGGGTTGAAATCTCGAAGTTGCTTTTCGGCCTCTCGGGGGATGTGCCATAAAACAAAACCCGTCGCCGGCCGCTATAACTTCCCATTCGCGCGGCTAAATAAAAGCCTGATTTAAGGAATTTACAGGGCGAACGAACAAAACGACTGAGAAGGGGCCGCTATTAAGCCTCATCCAAACGAGTTTCTCAGATACTTTTCATCGCCTTCAAGTGAGGCTGCACACAAAACAAGTAATAGCTTCCTGTGATAATTCATTCAGCAGGCTCACCGACGTTTCAAACCTTTTCTCAACTATTTGTGGATTTTGAAACGCACGTCTAATGCATACCGCCGAGTAGCAGGCTTTTGTTCGCTTTTATTGGGCTGCCGCTAATCGACCACCTTGAGTTCGACCTTTGGAAATGAATCGTCCTCATCTAGTGTCGAAAAAACCCTGTTTTCAACATTCGTTGACACGTAGATTTTATGAAAATACGTTGTACAGAAACGTTCTCCATAAAAACAGCACGTATTTTTCACAACGACTTTTCTTGAAGTAAAACTGGAACATCAAACTGATCGTTCTGTTTACCATGTTTGAAAATACGATTAAAATTTATAAAAAGTCCAAAAAAAGTAATTTCAGACAATTTCCAAGAACTCGCAGTTAAGTACTTTTAAATAGGTACCTATTTAGGTACTTTTTTTTGCGCATTTGTAATGCACTGCATCCAGTGACAATTAATTTTGGAATTCGATTAGTGACAAAGATAAATTGCGACAAAAGATTGTAGAAAGATTGTCTGTAAAAAGGAATTAGACTTTAGGATCACTGCTTCTGTAATTTCCGAGGTATACGTAACACTTCCATGAATAATTCATAGATCATCAATCCAATCACTTATTTGACACCTTTATTTCAGAATATATATTAAAACGTTGTTCTGTTGATTTACGTTATAATTTCATAAATCGTCAGTCATCTACAATGTGGACAGGAAAATAAATAACCGTTTTTATTCCTGTCACATTAGCTGTATTGACAAACGCACATATGCACTCACGCAAGAGAAAACGAGCGCAAGTTAAAACACTTTATTGCAATTCGCATTCACCTATATGTATGTATCATAAACACATTTGATTTTCGTATGTACGTTACTCTAAAATTACACGTATTGATCGGTTTTTTAATCAATAAAAATGGTAAAAAATGTTTACTGAAAAACAGTGAACGAACTTGATTCAAATATTATTTTCGTAATTACTTTTCAAAATAAACTGCCTGTTCGCTTATTTCCGCTAATTGGTCACTTTTATTATTCCAAAATTTAGATTGAAAACCAAATTTTGATGGCAAATATGATTAAGGATATTAAAAAAAATTAATACGAATATATGTGTATTATATCAAACGTAGATATATGAAACATGACGCATTTTATGATTTAACTAGAATTCCAGTAAAAAATTATTATAACCAATATCAAGTAATGTCGTTTCATTTACAGTTTCCGATAAAGGAATGCAATAAATATTACTTGAAATAATTCACAGATACTTAACAGTGGCGAGCTGCGGGTCAACGCGTGCCTCATCCTTATTTACTTTCCGCATAACTTGGTGCTTTCAATAAATCGACGATTCGGCGTTACCTTCTGTCCCCCCACCAACGCCAGACGTGTTTCGATTCCGGCAACTTTTTACAGCGAACGAAACTTGAAACACGGTTATCGCGGTCCACGTTGCCGGAAACAGAATCTTATTAAAAGCCAGTTTGAATGTCCATTCTGGCGCTACTTAAACGACGCGGAACGAGGGGACAAAAATGAAGTCGATATAGACGAAACGGAAGGGCTGCTAAGGAGAGGGGCAGAAATCGAAGTTAAAAAGTTGGCGATGAAGTAATTGCAGCCGTGCCAAGAAACTGAGTGTCGAGCAAGAAAAAGACTTGGGACTAAAAGACGTAATTGGCACGAGAAGAAATTAACTCGGCCCGGACAAAAGAAGAAACATGGTATCGAAGACTCGGCGAGATGTCCTCGTGCAAGCGCCTTTTTCTCCACTTTCTTTCAATTGTCGCGACGCAGCGGTAACACGAGGACACTCGAGTGCACGTCAACCAAGTTACAGCACGATTTCTCTTACTGTTTGACGTTGAGAAGCACTCGTCTTGAGAGCGTTTTCGATCGACGCTGACTAGCGATACCCGTGTCGCCGTGGCGAATTCGCCGGAGTAGCTTGCCTTCCATTTGTGTCAGGGGTGCTTAACATATATACGCCGCGGGTTCTAGGCGAGGTGTTGCGAAATGTGTCGATTTCGACTGTAACAATGTCCATTGTATTTTAATTATGAGCGCTGACGATGGGAAATACGTTTCGCGCGATAGAAATGTACTGGGTTGGTGATGTTTGTATACCGAGATAATTGCGTTAGAAATGATTGTTAGAAATATACCGCCACCACAGCGAGGGAAGTCGACCTGTTATTGCAGCACCAAAAATAATGTCGACAGCTTCGTATCAAATAAACATTGGTATAAGATCGGTATAAAAACGAATGTAATATTGCAATGGTATATTATTAATTGTAATAAATTGAACCAAAATTATAATCAAAGAAATTGCACCAATTTACGATAATCTAGATTGAGAGGATCTTAATTAATTCAGAGTTGGGTAGGTTGCAATTTCCCAAAAACTTAGATGGATGTGAAGTTTTCCACGTGGAAATATCCACGTGATTAGAACTTTTGAAATATTCGAACAAATTTGATGTATATTTTAACAATGAATTCCAAGTATATACATATACTTCAAGCAGATTTTAAATACATACTTGTACTTTACATATTTGATTTAATTTGTTTTCCAAATTTTATATCGTGTGGATATTTCCACGTGGAAAACTTCATATTCATAAAACTCAGTCATTTAGGAAATAAAGAAACTGGTAACAAATGAATAACTGACAGTGCAAATATGAAAAATCTATTTAAAATTATACGTTAATTTTTTTAATACGTATTATATGATTAACTGTTTGTTGTATATTATTGAACCTCGATCGAGTGATCGGCTCGCGAATCACTCGCTCGAGATTACCCCACCAGTGCTCGATTCTCCGCCTCCTTACATTACACGACCTCCACCTCCGACCGACACCTCTCGCTGGCCGCGCGATACACGTCGTGAGTGGGAGTAGGGACAGTCGCTAAAATGAGGTTTTCCGACCGCTCAACAGAAGTAAACAATTTATCATCGTTCCAATGTATATATTTCAGATTATGTTCTATAAATAGATCGTCGATGTAAATTTTTTTTCAATAAGTTAATCAACTTGTAGAATTTGAAGCATTCGATAAATCAAACCAAAGATTTCATTGGCAGTATTATTAGCATTAAAAAACTGCTTTCGATTACCCGATTGACTGAAAAAGTAAGAAATGCATTTCCGTTACACATGGTCATGTGAAAATGGTTTCAAGCGTCGTGTCTTATATTACGAAAGACAGTCGTACTAAACTTTATAGCTATACACGATTCGACGTGTAATTTGAATCGCAGAATGCAATCGTTAACGGTGATTGTCATTTTTGATTTTAGTGTGCAACTGCAACGGACATGCCAGGAAATGTAAATTCAACAACGAGCTGTACAAGATATCTCGCAAAGTGAGCGGAGGAATCTGTCAACAGTGCAGACATTATACGGACGGCCGGCACTGTCACTTTTGCAAGGAGGGCTACTACAGGGATCCCGCCAGATCTATAAACCATCGCAAGGTTTGCATACGTAAGTAAATATGCACAATGTCAGACGGATAATAGTACGCATGAATCGCAAACACTGGACACTTGCGCGCCTTTCTTACACATTTCTTTCTAACGCTGTAATTTGATCTTAACAGCGGAATATACAGTTATAATCTTTTATGTGCCATGCTACATCATGGCGTTGGACGTTAATCCAGAAATTGATTTGATTTTCATTCCATTTGTTTTCATTATGCACAAGAGATATCGACAGTGTTACACCGCGACAAATAATTTTGAAATTTTTAATTTGCGTTCCAGTGCTGACTTTGAAGCACTGGATTTTTTAATTTAAAAATCATATTTATACATTTTCATTTAATGTAAATGTATATAAAATATCTTCAGATGAATTGAACTTTTCCATGATGATATTTCGAATCAGAGGTTTACTATATCATGGAACTTTTTATTAACCACTGCACATGCACAAAACTGCATCGATTTTTTTTCCAATTTTTTAAATAATTAATCTCTGTTTTATTCGACTCTATAAACAGCGGATGAATTCCGAACTGTTATTCCAAGCCTCTACTAAATCGTATGAAATTTTGTCACTTCTTTTTTGACAATGTACATTTCGAGGCAATAAAATAACGACGCTGATATTATCCCTTTCATTTATCCTTGAGAGTTGCGTTTTAAATAAAACGATACTCGAGACAATAAACGAGAATGCAATTCGTGCGTTATCTTATGAGGAATGCACGCACCGGCGTTCTACACGACGTTTATCTACACTTTGCTTGCTCGGAGGCGTCAGTAAAGCTATACTTGGAAAGAACGGCCGCATCCTTCAGATCTGGCTCCACCGCCGCGAGAACGTACGCCCGATGCAATCTATTTGTTACGCCGAGAAAACAATTATTACAAAAATCTTTTAGGAAACACGAGCAAGATTGATGGCTGAAAAACAAGTTCTGTTCGCGTTAATGTATATTTTACGCCACCACTGCTCGCCGCGGAGTTATTGCGTCAACATTTTTCGCTCGTTTGTTTTCTCACCCACAAATTATTTAATGTTTATCAAACGGACCATTCTGGAGTAAAATAACCGCGATGCGAAGTTAATTGCTTTATAACTTATCGAAGAATAACAATTACGAGGAATTTGCAAACATTGCTCCATTTACCGCGAACAAATAAACCGAGCTGCAAGGTTAATTTGTTGAAACTTTGTTGAAAAAGACTTTGGATGCGAATAAGATTCTCAGTAATTTCACTATTTATTATCAATATAAGATGTGCTTGAAGTTTGCCACGTGGCAAATTGCCAAACATTTTGAACTCAGAAAATTTCCCAAGTTCAAAAATTAAAAACGACAATTTTTTGTGTTAATTTACATTTTTCACTATGTTTATTGTTTTATTTGTCGACTTAGTCAATTTCAATTTTTGTACGTAGAAAATTTTCCAAGTCAAAAACGTGTGGCAATTCGCCACGTGGCAAACTTCAGGCACATCAATATAAGTGTGAATTAAAAATCGGTTCTCCACCTTGAAATAACTGTCTCGATTTCAGTTAGACGCAACGACTTTTTCCGAGTAAACACGAATGATCCAATTCACTTGAACGTTAAAGCCGAGCATTTGCCAAATCGGGCGTAATTTTTATCAAAATTACTATTATCTTGTTACGTCATTGAATGCAAATCAAGGGCGGCCGTACAAAAGAGCCGCCGCCAGTTTATACGTTCTATCTTTTTATCTTCCATATTCGAACGACGGTCGCGGAGTAGCGACAAAAAGCGCGCATAGTTTTTTATAAGCCCGTTTTATAAAGATAAAAGTGTCGGTGAAAGAGTTAATTCAAGGTGTGAGTAGCGGCCTGGCGATAAAGCGGCGCATTGCCGTGGCGAAATTTGTGCGTGGCACCTTTGTCTTGCCGTTATCACCGCGCATCTCGGCGGTTTCCATTTCACGTCCAACGCAAATGTATTCCTCCCGATTGGATGTATCAGCGGGCAACATCGGCTGAAATAGAAGCGCGCCTTCGCCGTTGCAAGACAATGCGAGCGAGGCTCCTCTAACGACGTTTCCGTAGATTTCGACCGCGAGTTCTCATTTATCCCCGGCTTTATCGGCCATTTTTACACCAACCGCTCAATTCCGGCGTGCGACTTTTCGAGCGGCCCGAATGACCTCCGAGTTGCACGATAAGAATATCAATAAATAGACGAAACTCTCGGCCGAGGCTCGATCAGAAGGACATTTTTCCGAGCCGCTCAATCGCGCAAAAGCGTTTCGCATTTCTCGTGGGAATTTATTGAGACTTTATGTGACCCTCCTTGGCATAAATCAGGACCTTATACACAAATTTATACGATGACCGTTAAGGGTTTAATAAAAGACGCGGAATTTGGCCTTCCATTTTTCTCCGCTTTTATGGTATTCGTCTTTATTTATGGTATTACATCCTCGCAAACTTTAGCGGCCAATAATTCGGCGAATCTTGTATTATTCAAGACTTGGCGTGAAAATTTCCTTTCGAGCGGTTCCGATAGCGATGCTTTTTAATAACACTGCCCCGGGATCGCTTGTTTACAAGCAGCTGCACATTCGCACGAAACACTTTAAAGGCTTATTTCCCTGAAGAGTTCCACGAACATGCCTGAATTTGTTTTAATTAATTTCAACGGAAAATCGTCGAAGTTGGTAGGAGTCTTGCGAAATCGCCCAACGTTCAAGAGGCGTAAAATTCGATATCTTTTCCCGCGAAACTAATGAAGGGAAACTTGCGGCTGTCTGCGGGAAATAGGGTTAAGTTAGGATTACAAGTCAGAACTTATAATCCTAAAAACTTAACAAAAGTTTCAATAACGTTTGTGAGATTTAATCGGCAGGTAACTACAGAAAACCACGTCCGTCAATCAAGGTCGCGCAATCGGTTGATTCGAATTTCCCGCCCAGCGAAAGTCATATTTCGAGAACCTCTTGGATGCAGATAGACGACGGCTGACACACGACTGAATCTCTCACTTACGTAATTTCAACTCCGACAAACGAGGCATGTTCGTTACGTTCTCATGAGTTGCGCAGATAAATGGAAAGGTATCGTCTCGGCTAGAAGTGCTGCATGGCAATATCAGAAGCTCGGCCCCTGTTTGCATAGTGCGCGTGACCATACTGAAAATGATACGATTCAAGCATATTCTCTCATCCAGGCTCCACGAGCGCATCCTTCGACCCGCACTAATTTCGCCCCATGTTTACTTTGACCCCTCACAGCTCCGGGCAAGGGTTGCTTCTCAAACAGATTCGATCACTGAGACACTGCCAACTGCTGCGCAACGCTCCACTTTGCATCGATTGCGCCGCCGGCGATGAAGCGCGTTGTTTTCATTCGCAAACGTCATCTCCAGGCGCGGGGTACGAAACACCGCGACGAACTTTAATTACGAAGCAAAAGTTACCTGTTGAAAAAGGTGTCGAAGAAATTGGGAGTAAAGTCGAGAATGCGGGAAAGTTTGATGAAGATTAACGGAGATGTCTCGAGTTTGATAAGAAGGATCAAAATTCACGATATATTTTGAAGGGATCATCTGGGGTTATTTATTTATCGATGTGGGATGTAGAAAAATTTAGGAATTCGATGAAATCAACTTTGAATAATTGTTAAACTAGCTCCCCTTTTAAGTATTCTAGCAAACGTTTGAGAATATTATCTTAGTTATGACTGTGATTACTCGAGTATTTCGAAAAATGTAAATCACATTTATTTATCATTCGAAGCATGATGTCTTGATATTTTGTATCGTAGATGGCAAGCTGGTAGTATTGTCTGTATTTCAATTTTTGATTATATATTTGTTCGAGGGGTCGTATTGTTTGTGCATTGCTAATGAAGAACTTGATTGCAAAAGTAGACGAGAAAGATAATTCAATTTTTGTTCTGCTTGTGTAAACAGTGCACATCGCTTTGATTCAAGAAGTTTTGACTTGAATGCTTTTTTTTTTTATATTTATATTCGTCTGAATACGACGTATCAGAATAGTGGCGGTAAAATATTTGAAATAGTTTCGGCTGTAACTAATACAATAAGGTAACACGATATCAACATTAAAATGTATTTCATTTCAAAATATCTGCGTGAAGTTCAAAACGTTTCAATGAATTCAAACTTAGAATATGTTCGATAAACGAATTTTGATTCTAATTGCTTAAATTTTTATTTGAAGTAATCGTTCATTGATTAGTTTTAGAACAGAACAAATCAGAGACAAAAATTACACAATAGTTTATTTATTTTTAAATCTTGATCATAATAGTAAAATCAAATAAAAAGAGTCTATGCCACCCTTAAATGGAAAACCGAAAACTGAAACCCGAAAAATCAAAAAACAGGAAACCGGAAACTTTTCTAATTGAATTCCATGTATATATCAAATCTATCAAATCATGTATCAAATTTGTCCAGTATTCACATTTTTTGCTTCTTATATTTTAATACAGGAAGCAAAAAATGTCCAATTTAATGAAATTGATCTTCAGTATCAGAAACTTTTCAACATTTATTCCGTATCGAAAAGTAATGACGCGCGAGCCAGCCTATTTCCAGACACACGCCATACTGTTACCATATTTAGTCTTGATATCAAAAACATGCTACACATTTTCATAATTATAATCATATTTACCTCTATGGTACAAACATATTTTAACCACAGAAATTTATTATATTATCAAATATTACTGTACGATTCTCTGCAGAAATGTATCAAACCACGATGTAAAATTAATTAGAAAATAAGACCAATTATCTGATGGCGTTTGAATAAAGCAGAAATTTCAGTGTAACCAATCAAAGTTGCACGCTGATAAAAGCGGCAATAATAATCGCGCGAAATTGAATCACTCCGGCGTGTAATATAATTTGATTATCTGAATTTGTTCAGCGTTTTTTCGAAGCACCATCAATGAGCCCCGAGTGAATTATAATGTTGCAATTTGCATATTGTTTAACCGCATTTTCTGGTAGGCAAAGTCCCGATGATCCGTATCAGTCTTACACGTGGCCGGAGGAGAGTCGCTAAGACGGCGTGTAAGAAGGAAAGGAAGCAGGGAGAAGTTGAAGAAGCAGGCAAACAAGAAGTAAAAAAGGCGAAGAAGCAGTATCTAGTTACCGCGCGGACAGGATGCCCGGCCGTTCTACCTGTCTCTCCGTTTAATTTATTCGCGCGCCCTGGTGCGCGCCGTTTGCACGAGTCCTCGGGATTCCCGACAACCTCCT
Source organism: Aradophagus sp. ZL-2020 (assembly GCA_022817685.1). NCBI lineage: Eukaryota > Metazoa > Arthropoda > Insecta > Hymenoptera > Scelionidae > Aradophagus > Aradophagus sp. ZL-2020. The sequence goes on from JABFOV010000825.1 coordinate 25,633, forward strand.
CCTTCGCCTTCGACGTGATTTGCACAGTATCACGCAACTCCTACGCCTAATACGCCTAAGAATTATATATCGTCCAGCGAATCATAAACACGCTGCCTCCCAAACGAAGACAGGCCGTTTTGCGCGCGTTACCTTCTGCTTTATGCAACCGTGCATCGTCGAGTTGGTCCGGGAATTTCAATGATTTGCGAACTCCTTCGCGGCGGTAGCGCGGCTGGAGTACATTACAAAGCGTTACTTTTCACGTCAATAAATTACATTTTTGAGTGCCAACATTATCTCAAACTCTGATGATAGTCCGACCTTTTGGATCATCTGTTTTGCTCTTTGTAGAACAAACTGTTTCCTTTTCTATCATAAATATATTTGCAAATCAATGCAAATTCTGAACATCTTTTCCAGTACGTATAATACGTTTTCGAAAATAGGCAGACTATGTTCAGAGAGCTGCAGACAATTTGAAAGTATCGTTTTGTGTCGGTGCATTAGGAAAAGGTATAACATAAATTTGACCATTCGTCTCATCACTCATAATTGCACGGTTTTCTTCAGCAGCCACGCATAGGCAGCGCCAAAAATTTAGCTTCTGTCCATGCTGATAAAGTGAGAGTGCCTTTGATCGATGTCGATCTGAGATTATACGATTAGGAATAGCCAGTTTGGCGCGGCGGAGATGTATAATTCAGGGCTTGGCGCCCCGGGCGTTCGCCGTTGATACGTCGTTACCTCGAAGGGCGTGCAAAATGTGGTCCTCGAAATTTTTCTTTTTTTCGTCGAGCCGGGCTTCCTCCTGCGGCCCTTCTTTTTATAAACTCACCTAATTCAATTCCGTCTTTTGCAAGGCTCTGCCACGGCAGTGTCCCTTCCTTTGACGGGATCATAATTTCAACAGATTCGGTATTTTCGCGTCCTCCTCGAAACGTCTCCTCTTCTTACGTACACATTTATCATTTCATAAAGAAGAGAAATAACTCGAGGAAAGCGTTGGCCTTGTTACTTCGGATTCCCGGCATATCAACATACAACCCCGAAGCCAGTAACAATGCTCTAATTGGCTGCGAACTTGCGCTGTACGGTAATTTTTCTCTCGATCGAACGTCTCTTTTCGTTTTACATAGGAATAAGTACAACGCATGTAACAAAAAGTTAACGTTGTTTTGGTATTGTGTTTTTATTTTCCTCTTCTTTCTGATAATTAATTAATCATTTCTAGTTTTGACGTTTTTACAATTGATGCAAAGGTGGTGTCTATCCCGTTAGAAGATACTGCAATGAAGTATTGAATATAGTGAATGATTATGTGGAAATAATCGAAACGTTATAAGGCGTTGTTTGGTTGGCTTCTTTCAATATTAGTAGGTTCGCGTACCTATTCATGGGGAACAGATGCTAGGTAAACGCAGCTTACATCGGAACTAGTTGCTGTAGCGTGGTACATTTTCATCGTCTACATGCAAGTACATTCACTGGCATTAATTTCCAAAGCGTGATGTCTAATGCATAATTTATTCACGAACATATCCAATAGAGATTCTCAAGTTATTGGCGCGCGGTCTTGAGTTACCGGATCTCAGGTCGAGTTTGTGTAAGTCACACCACAACTATTTAAGAGACTTCCCAAGTAGAATTGTGAGAAACTTATAAGAATTGTAACGAAATTATAGACGAGTTACTTGTGAGTTATACAATAATCAAGAATATTAATTATGAGTGATTCGTAACTAATTTGGTTAAATTTTTTGTAAGTTATTCATAAGTTCAATATTAGTCGCGCGAAAATTCTGTTAAAGTAATGTATAAATGACGTATGTACGTGCATGACCTTATGTAAATTTTATTTATTTATAAATTATTAAAAATAATTTACTTGGACCGAGAAACCTCATTTTTGCGTTATTTTCACTTGGTCTTAAGCTAAAAACAGTTTGGCCACGTGACAGTACAGTCAACTCGATTGAACGTGGTTTTAAAACGAACTTGCGTTTATTTCTGAAGGACAAACAATACCGTGTTAACATTTTAATTTAGCTAAAGTGGATCGTGTTGAAAGTATTCATAAAATTCTACAAGTTTGTCTCAAAACTCGGAAACATTATCTGACTAAAATAAGTTTATGAACCATGTGTGCTGAATTTAAAATTAGATATAATATTATACATTATAGAGAATGAAATGTCAAGAAAATATAACCACAGTTTAAATAATCTTAAGATACTTTTTTAACATGCCGATGGATTCTACGATAACGTACATTATTCTGAGTAATGCGAGTGCATCTAAGAGCCCAAAGACATCAATATGATTTCGGAAAACAATTTTGCTTCCGGCTCGCTTGCTTCATTTAAACAACGTCGACAATTCGGTTAACAAATTATTTGAGGAATGTCTGAGCAATTTGCAAATTTGCTGTTTCATTGTTCCGAAGAATGCCGGGATTGCAATTCACTTTGATAAATTAGTAGTGTTCCAAGTCATTAGAGTTGCGCCTCTCGAATTCATTTAACACAGAGTATTTCTGAGCCAAAGCTTTTGACGGATACATTATTTTATGATTTATTACGACGAAAGTTTGAAGCACGATTAAACGCGTATTTTAATGATCACGTTAAATTAAAATAATTTGCGAATTCTTTTCTCCGGGAATATAACTGTGATGAAGTAGTGCGCATACCGTTTGAAAAAAAGTTGCACTTATAAAAAAATTGTATCTACAAAGATAATTTTCGTTGATTTAAATGTAGATAACAAGTAACGATGGTACAGTTTACCATTTTGCTTGATAAACTGTTGGTTATTTAAAATCTAGATGAACATTATTTTATGTCAGTTAATTTTCCTATAAATTTAGGAAAGTGAACTTATAAGTGACCATCTTAAATATTTCCGATAAATTTATGATATAATATTATGTAGTTTCTAATATTCGTGCTCTAATTCGGGGAAAAACTTGTATAAAGTTTAGAACAAGTCATAGAAACTTTACAATTTTTCTTATAAATTTATTGGACGAATTTAGGATTGTCACTTATAAGTTAACTTTCCTGAATTTATAGGAAAACGTACTGTTAATTTTTCTGCGTGTAAAAACTCGTATATCAAATTAACAATTAAATGCCGTCTATGAATCAGCAATTTTTCGGTAAATTCAATTTCGCGAAATGCATTCGTAAGTGTACTGCGAGCATTTCTGAACTTGGCGCATGAAAATTTCATCGAAATGGCAAAACACGGCATCGAACTGTTGCCTCGAAGGCTTCTCTTTGTGGAATTGTGCGCCAAGCGCAGTTCGATAGCGTGTATATGTTTTCATAAGCGCGTGCAAGTAGACTGACTGATGCTTTGAATGAGCGGTGCGACGGCCTGTTCATGCGATGATTATTGTGATCTCAATTTAGAAATGTGGCGTGTCACAGGTGAAACTTAGATTCGCGAGTCAAGCGATTTTTGGATACCACGCTCGAAAACGGTACTGCATATAATCAACCGAAATTAATTGAAATTAATAAACATCAGTATCAAAAATTAATTAATGATTTACTCGAAACACTCTACTTTCAGTTATTTAATCTATGAAGAACATTATTTTCTTCACAACTGCGCATGTCTCAAAATGAATATAATTATAACTCAATTAAGTCATTTCATACAAATATTTAATTAATCAAATATCCCATAAGGTGACCAAAATTTGCTTGATTAAACCAAGGCTTTTTTCTATGTACGAACAAAATCTTCTAGCACCATTAGCAGGCATTTTAATTGACTGAAAAATAATTCACGTTAAATTCACCTTTACGACTTGAATACATCATAACGACTTCATCAGTGTTTAATGATGGTCGTGAAGAGAACGCGAGGCTTTGCAAAACGTATCAATTAATGCGGCAAGGCGATAGCTTGCATGCAACTGTTGATCGTACGCACACCTTGGCGCGAATATCTACGTATAATTAAAATTTAAGTCAATTAATAGCCCCGCCGTAAATCGACATTTTTATGTACAACTTGCATGATAGATATCTTAATTTAATTCCTGAAATCGATACGAAGCTTAATAACGGACCACATGTTAATGTTGCAATCAGGTCATTAACTATAGTAATTAGTCCCTGAAAACAGAACCGTGAACGAATTCGGGTGGATGTTATATTAGCAAAATGTTATTGACCGTAATCCAATGTTGCATAGATAAATCAGAAAATTAATCATCGAAACAAACATTATTCAACTTTACTTTACACCAATTTTTACATAATATATTGTATGAACACAAGCTCAACAATAAAGTTGAAAGTAAAACTGGAGAAATATTACGCACGAAGTATAGTAACTTTTTCTTTCGAATCCACCTTTATAGTAACATGATTTATTTAATCCAGTCGCGTTTGCCAGCGAAATGAACAGCACGTGTGTAACTACGTGAAAAGTACCTCGCTAAGAACTTTTTCTCGCGCGATTCACCGGCCCAAGTTACTGATTAGTCGAAGACTCGGAAAAGAAAACGAATAAAACGCAGCGAGACCAATCACCGCGATGAAACGCGCTTCGGGAGTTTCGTGGTTTTTTCCCCTGCGGTAGTAGTCCATGCCCACTTGATTCTCCGTCGATTCCACGCTCCCCTGTGCACACGATGTGGCGACCTCGTTAGATGCCGAAACTTTGCGGGAAATTAAATTTAACGTTGCTCGCGGAATGCACGGCTCAAGCTCTAGCCTCGATCGTTCGAGTCTCCGTGGAAAACGACTTCGCGGCTTGCGAAAGACAACGTGTTGGTTAATTATTGTCGACTAGCGATTCGCCGAAGTAGCCGTGTGTTAGCTTTGCTTTCGACGCTAATGGCGGCTGCGGATGTGACTAAGAACCGAATCCGAAGAACCGATGCGATAATCGTTCTTACGTTCTTTGTCTTATTGCGTTTATGACAGGTAATTGATGTTTCGAGCGATGACAACGATACCTTTGTTGCTAGTGTTGTATTATTTATACAAATACAGTGAAATCAGAGATAAATAAATGGAGGGGAAAAAAAATATTGAACATTTTCATTCGCGTATCTGCAGTCGCCAAAAAATGTACGTAATTCTCGTGTAATTTTATTCGCATCTCGATAACTTTCTAAAACATGACCCACGTGTCTGATACTCCTTTCAATATTATCTTACGAACACGAGGATAATTTTTGATGGAGAGGGGCAAAAAACGAAAGCAAAAAATGACAAGCGTCCGGTATTATCGAACCGATGAAACGGTGACAATGACTTGATATCTCGCGGGCGAAAAAAATTCCACGCGAAAGGCATCAAACACGTGGAACGAGGATGTTATCGCGACTAGTTCTGGCAGGCATCGCATACGCGAGCTCGAGTTAGCACTCTTTCAAAGACTTCTCTTCTGTGTATCATCGGAATGGTACACGTGTACTAGTTAAGTGCATTATACATCGATGTCGTACGCCCACATGCAACATACGAACGCTCCTCACGCAAGCCAATTTACAAAAGTCGCCGGAGTCTCTAGGTAATCTCTTTGCTACAGGTGGTGGCGTTTTTTCCCTCCGACTGATACCTTTACTTTTGCTATCGAACTAAATGCGTACGTTCAATTTATCCGACTGGAATTATAGAAAGTATAATACCGATGG
>JABFOV010000826.1:0-31272 GCA_022817685.1 Aradophagus sp. ZL-2020
GCGCAGGTGATTTAGTAACTGTAACTAAAGGAACTAAACCAAATGATTTGGTTGAATCTACCAAATCTTTTTTCTCAATGTGTATTGAGTTAAAAACCTTTGTTAAAAAAAAAACTTATCAAACAACTTTATCCTTCAATATTTCGTACACGTCCTAATATTTTGAAAATATTTGGTGAAATTTATATTATTAGAAGTGGGTGAAAATTTTGGCATCGAATTTTCAAATGAGACAAACTTACAAAGTAAAATTCACTACGTTGAATATGCAATTATTAAATCGGGCCTAAATACTTAAATCGGCACTAATATATCTATTTAATATTAAACAAAATGTGTAAGTTAAGATTCACGTAGTGTTATAAATGAAATAAGTGTTGCTTTAAAATAAAAAACTATTTCTCCCGTATAAATGACTTTTTTTTTAATAAATAATACGTACGATTGATCATTTCTACTGAATTGTAATCACATTTGACCAATAACAAATATCCTTACCTAATCCTACAGCTCAATTTAGCAAACAGTTCTTTTTACTGACATCCCATTGAGGATCCTAAACAAAAATTTGATTAAAAACTATCAGTTTCAAATGAGACTTCAATACTCCTCAATAGTTTCTGTTCCCGCGAGTCGAATCGCGGAATGTCTCTTCTCCGCAGCCCGAGAATAGGAGCGGATGCGATTTTATTCGTAGCACAATGAGTTGCGATAACTCATTCGAAATATATATTCATACGAAGCGAGCGAACGGCCGGGACACATGGGATTTATAATATCAAAGGTTAAATTGTCCCATAATAGAAATTTGTTGCAAGAATAAATTTATGTACAGTACTAGTACAGCGTCGCTCGGTTCCCTCCGAATGAAAAACAATACGAAATTTATAACTAAGGGAGAGCGTTATATAGCTGGAAAGAGCAAGGGTCGCGGGATTCGATCCTCGATACGATCGAACTCCTTGTCCTGCATATCCTTGCATGCACTTTTATTGACAATTTTTTCCTCTCAGAATTTGACTCCATTTTGTTTGTTCGATCGCGTTGTTACTTGCTTTTTTGCATTCTTTCGTTCCTTTTTCCAAAGCGAAACAATCGCGTTACTTTGACGGATTTGACTTATCGCGATTGCAGCGTGGAACACGTGCTTCTTTTCTTTTTTGTTTAGAAAGTACGAGGCTTTCTGGGTGTTGTCGGCAAAATTGCTTATTCCGTCTCGAGGAAAGTGAAATTGAAATTTTCTAGTCAATTAAATTAGTAGCTGTAGGAACGATATACGGTAATAATGAAGTATTTCCATTATCTGTTTCCGCGCGCTGGCTTGAGGCGGTGACACGTATGCTAATACAATACGCGAATATGTGTTTGCGGCTTAGTGAAAATATCAGGTAGCAAATTGCGGTCAGAGGAAGTTGAATGTTGTTGGTTTAATCGCGGCGCCGATACCGGCGATAGTACGAAAACTGGATTTTCATTGTTACAAATCAAGCGACCCGCTTCATTTCCAATACCCCACATAACAAATCAGTCATACGTGAAATATTTTAACATTGATCATTATCGTTTCAATGTTTATATTCAAGTTGACGTAACGCGCAAGTCCCTCACAGTCTTAAAAATGTTTGAAATATTATTTTTATTTCAAAATGAAAGGGTCTTTATGATTTAATCATTAAACTTTAATGCGTCATATGTACTGCTAATATTTTTCACACACTGAGTTGTAAAAAATTGTAAAATATTATTGTCATTTTCTTTTTGGAAGATTAGCTCATTGTGCAACAACTTCCAGGTAAATTTAGTTAATAATATAGAAATTTAAATGTTATGTAACAATAGTTATTTTCTTGAATTTCACGAAATTTTGAACAATTTGAAATTTACATATGACATTTAGAAAGAGAAAAATTATACAATCACAATACTAACGATATTTTACAATTTTTCACACAATTGTTAAAGTTAAAAAAAAAGTCTAAATAAGTTCGGAATTTTAAAAAAAGTGAAATGTGGACGCCTCGACGAACGTACCACATACTTCCCTGAATGTTTCATTTCATATAAAATTATTAATATTATCAAACATAAATTATTTTATGTTTTCACGGAACGTATCTGTGATAACTCGCAAGTTATGTGTGTCAAATTACATGTTACGTTTATACCGTATGCATGTATTCCGGGTATTCTCCGTTCATGCTACGTACGCATTTTTCTCGAGAACTTCGTAAGCAAAAACTGGTACCAGTACATTACGGCTAAAAACCGATCACTAAAATTTCATCTCTAAACCCCGGCATCAGTTGATCGTAATTTAAAAATAAATTCTTCGTCGAAATAACGAAATATCACATAAAATTTACATATATTTTGCTGTATTTACGCGATGAAACTGCAATTTATTAGTTTCATTTCACAATTTTTTGCGAAATATTTTGACATCTTGCAAATTGATTCAAGTATAAACATCATAGCTCACATATAAATAATGCTATTGTTCTGCTGCAATCAATTTTAATGCAATTAACACAAAATTATAAATTGAACAGAAGTTTCTGTTCAATTCGCAAAATGTGTTTTTCGCAAAATTTCGTTTTATAATAGTATTGGAGCTGATTTTGTTTCAAAATTATCAGCACTTTTGTGGTCATACTGAAAAATTCTATATAATTTTGACCATTTTGAGCATGAAAGTGCTAGAAAATGTATTGCGGGGAAAACATTTTTGAAAATCAAATCGTTATTCAACTCTTCCAGTTTGTGTATAAAATATAATGTATTTCTTATTAAATAGTTCTGAAACCATTTAACATGAATAGAATCATATTTTACCCATTTCGATGTATTGAAAAAGCTAAAAAATCGTGTGCTTTTTTCGTTTGAATGTGTCACTCGTCTTTAAACAAAAATGAATTTTACTCACCCATGTGAAGAGCGAATAGATGAAACATTTAGTTGAAAATAAAGCCTGAATCTTACCTGAAACAAAAAACACCCAAATTTTAAATAATTTCTGAAGGCTATATAAATTTAATTTATTCGAATCAAAATTTAGCAAGACAAAAAAGAGTTAATTTTATTAAATTAAAGTAAATAGACATTGTCATGTAATATCTATGCTATAAATAACATTACAATCAATCACACCTCAAACTTATTAGTACGAATATGTAAATAAACTCAAAACAGAAAAAAAAAACACTCTTTAATTAATCGTTCTACAACACTGCATATAATGCATTTCTTACATATGACTAAAGAAGAGTTACAACACCACTCTAACAAGTGTTGCACTGAAAATGCAAATGTAGCATCCTTTATTACGTTGATTCAACATCAGATAAGCAACATCTCCATAAATACTCTCTCAAACATACGAATCCGCTATTAACATTTTAAAACTACGACATTTCGAGTTAACTTTTAACTTTTTAACGTCGTAGCATGAACTCAACTTTATACGAATCGAAAGACTCTCCAGCCGCAGTATCGCAACATCTTAATCCTAAAATAAAACCCCCGGAGAGCGCTACCAACGCTGCCCCCCCCCCCCTCCCCCGACCTTCACAACAACGACGAACAAGAACGGTTATCACCACTGCCTTTATTTGCCCGATGAAAAATGTGAAAAACGCCTCCCACAATGACGCTCGGCGCGCGTGTTATCGCGCGAAAGGCACGACGCGCGTCATTAGCGTCGCAATTAGCCGATAAGCTCCGTGGCGACGAGGCGGCCGGTAAAGTTCGATAAGACGATTCGGCCCGTTATCAGATTTATCGGCCGGGCTTTTACGATCGTTTATCCGAGGCCCCGGCGGTCGGTCTTTCCGCGAAGCGCGCGCGTTTACGAGCGACAAGAATCAGCAGCGCGCGTAAAGCGCGACTGAAATATCGATCGTTACCTCTCGAAATTATTACATCTGAAACCGAAGACGCGGGCTCGGTTTACGCGATCGCGCGATTTACGATACGAAGCGAGCATCTAACGATTTCCTTTTACGCGGGGTCGTGCGGAGCTGCGCGAAATACGATACCGGATGCGCCGAGGGCCCTCCGACAATTCCACGCCGTGTGCCCGAGGTCGGCAACGTAATATCCCGAGCGATAAAGGCACGCATTTAAGTGCCCCGATGCCGACTTTGTTATCGGCGATCGCGCGCGAAACTTGGGCCGCGGCCGCCGCGCGGTTACAATTAGTTTGGCGAAAATTTTCAATGCACGGCGAAAGATGAGAGATTGCACGGGAATTATGACGCCACGGGGATAATGAATTCTTTTTAATGCCGGGCCCGGACTTTTAAGGCCCCTTAAACGCCGGGGATCGCGAGCGGCCGGGCGGTCGGACAATCGCGGCGCTGCCGTCGCCCGCCGGATAATCGTAATCTGCGATCGCGATTCGCCGACTTTCCGTGCGTGGAAGCGCTACGTCGCAATGCCGTGAGATTAGTTGATTCGACTAAGTAATTTGGTCGTTATTCCAACGACGAAACGTACGAGAAGCGTTTACAAATAGGGGAGGGGGGACACTGGACTTTCTCAGATTGCATTGAATCAATGGGATTCTTTATGGATCGAATGAATTTCTTTGCGTTGGAAACGGACGTGCTTTAAAAAGGAGTCGTTTGTGTCAAAGTAAATGGTTTTTGATGTAAGAGGATAAGTTTTGTAAAAAAAAATGGGAAAACTCGGCGAGTGAAATTTTTCATGCATTTTGAAATAGTCAAATTTGAAAATATTTGAAAAAAAATCTAACACACGAAAATATTTGTGCATCGTACATATATGACAAACAACCTTTCAACACCAATCGGCGTTTTTTCTCAAACAAAAACACTGCCATAAAATAAATTTTTCCCACATTTTAACACTCTCAACAAAAACAACAATTTTCCACCGTAATCTCCGCGAAATAATGTTAAACAAGTCTCGCCGATAAATCTTGCCTATCGCGAGCAAAAAAGACACTCGGCAATTTTCTCAAACTAAATTAAGACAGCAAGCGCATCATTTTTTCTTCCACGGTTTAATGCAAGCGCTTAAACCGCGCACATTCGTCATAAGTGCGCAAAAACCCGAGACTTTATTGTACTTCTTACGCCGCGTTTAACACTGTTATATAACTGTTCTTTAATGAAAATGATATCTGGCCGTAAAAAAGCGAAAAAACAAAAGGGCGCCGGCTTTTTTTCCCCCGCGGATTAATAAGCAAGAAGACGAGCAACACAATGGTGGGATTTATTATGCTTACGAGACATAATGAAAAGTGGCGGATCGCGCAGCGTTACGGCCGAGGATTCATTAAATTACGCGATTAATTAATTGCCGGCGACGGCGCGCCTTCAAAAACTTGACCGATAAAGCCGGCCGCGCTTTTTCACAACCGTTAATTTCACTTTTCTTTACGAGGAAGTTCCGGACCTTGATCAGATACTTTTCCTCATTTAATTATTACAACTTCATAATTCAATCGCCGGGGCAAAAAGCGCCCGCGAACCCGCCCGACGTGTTCCCGCAACCCGTATCTGCAACTTTATCGAACCCGGCTCTAATCTAATAAACGCTCGGAGCCACTTACTAAACGTAATGACGTTACTTTTTGCTCGCATCCCGACGCGATCGTCGGGAAATTTAGCGTCGTTTCATCGGCTGACTGTTTACGACGCGAAAAACATTGTTCGATACCCCCCCTCGCCCCCGATTCTCATTTCGTTCGCCCTTTTTCTTCGCGCAGACCCGATAGCATTCAAATGATACCCACGTCTTCCGCGACAACGAAATAAATTTCATTCGCTCGCACGTTTCGCCGTAACGGTGTCTCGTTCCTCGACTAACCTTAGCTCGCTTTAACTACCGTCGCATGATTAGCTTGCATTAATATCGACTCGCATAACGTCGCCGGCTACGTAAGCACGCGAGGCGGGTCACTTTCTTTTATTTGCCCTGAAGGTCGAGGTCAACGACGACGTAGCTCCGCAACTTTGAACCCGCGACGTCCATCACGCGTGTGAACTCGTCGAGAATTTGGAAATTTAATCAACACGGTGCACCGTGTTCGCGAGCCGTAGTCTGCAAAACTGTTCACTGAAATCGAGATTTTTTTTTTTTTTAATTGCTTCTTAGTTGTTTAAGTTATATTACGGTACTCTTCGCGCAGGTAAGATCTGCTTTAATTGATTCTAAACCTAGCGACTGGTATTTTAAAGTTTAACGTAGAAAATAAACGTTTAAATGAAAATCGGTGGCTTTTAATTGACGGCGGTAAGATGTTAGCACTTTCGTTGATTTGGAATGTAAACACTAAGGAAAAAGTTCCACAAACGAAAATTGCATTGTTGGAATGAAGAAATTTCTTATGCAGGATGAATTTTATCGTCGTGTTTTATTTTTATTTATAATAATTTATAATAATTTAAAGTAGCTTTCGAACGAAAAATGACAGTATGTTGTAATTTTTGACACAAAAATGTAATAATTAAAATCTTACATTCTTAAAAAGATCCTATTATTTGACCCAACAATTTTCAAAAGCATCTTTTTGTAAATTTTCGAAAAACAAATCTTTCTTTCATAAGAAATCTTTTCTTATCAAAAAAGAGTTGCATATTTACTGCAAAAAAAAGACACTTTTTTTAACATAAGATATACTTGTCTCAGTATTAATTTTTGTTTATTGAATCAAGATTTGGATATTCAATTTACAAAACTCATTGAACAGTAAAAGTTAATACGTTTAAAAAAAAAAAATCGCGTTTTTTCTCAGTCTTGAAAAACCCGTGAGAAGTTACCACTTTTTTTGTAATATAAAATATAAGGCTATGAACTTAGTTACTGTGAGTGACGTGAAGAGGAAAATTACCATACTATACGAAGCCATGTTTATAAATACCCATTATTATACCTTATTATCAAAAACGAAACGAAAATTTCGCCGCAAAACCGATCAAAAGAATAGCAGCATTTCAATGCACGATTACATCTTGCACATATTAACGCATTTCGTTAAAGTATATTTAACTTTAAGATCACAGACATTACTTATAGTTAATATAAATTCAACGTCTTCTGATACGGAAACAAGTCACTTGTAAGCTTGACAAGATGTTTAATATGTATCGCAATATGTTTTTCTTGGTGCAACAAACTCAGATAGTAATATCAATTAATTAAACTAATTAATTTAATTAATCCTAATTAAAAGACTTTCGACCAAATATCAATGGATTAGATTACATGTACGTAAATTTCTAACTTCTGACTGTCGCTTTAACAATCCACTACTTAAAAAATTTGTAATATTTGTCCTTTATTTCCTTTTTTTCATCAAATTTGACCTTACGAAAAAAAAAAAAAAAAAAAAAAAATGATAACAACGAATGTTTCATTTTTCATCGTAAATTTAAATCTACCCTGCAAAGTATAACAATCCAATGAAGGAATTTTTCTAAAAAATACGAGGCTTAATTTTAACAGAAAAGGAACCTCTCTTCTTCAACCTTGTCTCATTTTCATAACATTCATCTTTGTGATGTATTTTCGAGATTCCCCTACTCCACGAACCAATTTATAAGACATTGTCACGTCATAAAAAAAGAAAGGAAAAAAAAATAAAGTGCTTCTATCATTGACTAGCACTTTAGCAAAACCTAGCTAATACTCGCAAACACCAAGGGACAATTATGGGATACCATATACGTTCGTCTACGGCGTTCATCTCTCGGTTAAACGCGCGCGCGCAGTCCCGCCAACACACGCATATCTGAGACACGTATGAGACCGTATCTCGCACACGGACGGCCACGGGAATCTCCACGGGCGTATAATGCATACACCGTTTTATACGTACAAGGACCGCGTCGAGCGATGTAGCGAGCCCGGCTGAAAGGCCCGCGCCTGCCGAGGAGGCCACTCGATCGCCGCGTCCTTTTTTTCCCCGAGCCAAACAACAAGGACGGCGCGAGGCCTCTCCCTGGCGGCCGTCCTATTTGCGGGCCGGACAATTTGCTCGCACCCCGACGTTTATACTGAATAGTTAGTACTGTTACTTTCCTCCTACCGTGCCGCGAAGGCGAGAGCTGGCGAAACAAAAATGCCGAGACTCGCGTTGCAGCTACGACTCGGCTCCCGTTCGAGGCGCACTCATTGCGACGCAAACGCTGACTGGTGAATTTTGATTTCGCTTTGCACACGGCCTATCCAGATCCCTTGTCACTCAAAGTGTCGTTTCCGAAACAACGGACTGCTCCAGTATCGCCGGATACGAACGGCGACAAATCTTGTGTTTTTGCAGGAGTGTTATGCATTAAAAATTTGCAATGATTTTTTTGCGAATTTTGACTAGAAACAATTTTTCACGTGAAAAACGCAAATTACATTTCAAAACGATGAAATATAAAATCATTTATTTTTTTATTAAAACGAAGATCAATTGAAACACAATTAAAAATTGTGAACTACTTTAAATATCTTTAATACAAAATATTAAAAATTAACTGATCGAACGTAATTATTTTGTTGTATTATTTGATTTGCGTACGCAATCATTTCCTTTCACATCTTCGTACCTCTTATGGTTCACGTATGATTGCCGGAGAAAAATATTTTATAAATTCACTTGGCAATGTAAACAAAATATTGACTTATCTACAACTCCACACTTTTGTTGAGTCAGCGAAAATTCGATTCGAGGTCAAGTTTGACAAACAAGCCGTTCCCACGTTAATCTGAAATCTATTTTGGCGCAATCAAAAATGCGTTGTATCGTAATGACAAAACCAAGCGCCGTTCGACGGCATTATTTACTCCCTAATTTAAGTTTAATTTATGCCAGCGGTAAGATAAGCCTTGCCGTAAACCAGCCGAACCTTTGTCCCGCAAAAGGCCCGCATTATCTCGCTTAACAAATAATTTCCAATTTACCTCCTTTCGCGGAAGCGCATCAGTTATCTCACGTTCGATTCTTAACACCTAACTGTATATCATCACCCCGTGCATTAAAAAATCCCGCACCGACGAAATTCCGCAGCCGTGTCCGCGGTGCCGATTGTGACGTAGGGTTCGGCTGAATAACACGCAGTTTTACAAATCAACAGTAAATAATAAACGAATACGAAGAAAAATTGTACCAATGTTCAAAACAATTTCCGTCCAAGTTACGTAAATTAAACGTATCTTTAGGTAACTAAAAGACAATGTGTATTGAACTTGTATGACTTTTTTCTCTATAAATTAATTTCAAGTATCGCGTAAAAAAATTATTGTCAAAAATCACCCTGCCACCAAGCGAACTTAATTTATATAACCCTTTTAAACGGCAATTCTCATATTCTTATCAGCAAAAAGTTGAAACTTTATTCCGTTTTCAACACCACATTTTTAACTCCGCAAAGGTTATTCCGTTACAAAGAATTTTTAAATAATCGATTTAACCTTTTCAATCGGGTGTGGTTTTTTAATATCCAGATGGTATTAAAATCAACTCCTCAATTCCCTTAAACATTTTGATTTTTACACTTTACCGTTTACTCTTAATTGAATCCCAAACGGTGTGAAAATCAACTCCTTTCCACTAATTTTCTTAGACACTCCATTTTTTCACACTATACCGTTTGCTTTCTGACCCAACTCCAGACGGAGTCAACACTATACTTCAGTGACTCGAAATTTACACCAAAATGGCGCTTCCGCGGCCGTGGCCTGGAATTATTGCATTTTAATGAACGATTTCCTGAAAAGCTCCCCGTCGCTATCATTAACGCGGCATAATTGAAATCCATCGGCCGGGGATCGTGACAACGGGGCATTTTACATTGTTAAAGTAATAGCCCACGTACCCGGCAACGCGGACATCCTTCAATTAGCCGTCGTAATTTATTTGCGACTTTAACGAGTTTGATTACAACGCTTGCTCACTCCCAAGGCGTCCGCCCGGAGCGCGCGGAAAATCGGAGCCGTTAGGCTCATTACACGCACTCCTCGTTGTAATGATAATTCGCCATTATATGTAGGTTAAGTTGTAGGTGTTTCGGGCTCGTTATTCCCCGATATTGCGCGCGGCGCATAAAACGTCGCGGGACCCATTACGCCGCGAACGCAAAACCCTCGTAAAAAAGGCTCGCGAGAGCCGCGCGCATGTGTTGCGAGTAATTAGATATGAGATAGGTGGGTTGTTTATTGAAGTTGAGCGTCGATTTTTAAGCCGAGCGATAGACGATCTCGGGAGAAAGTCCCCCTTCGCCGAGTGTGGCATTAAATTCAATGGAAGGAAAAAACCAAAGAACCGAAAGAAGTTAATAACGAAAATCAGCGATCGGATGGAATCGAATCGTTGAATGGCGAATAGGAGCTAATACAAAAGAATTTCCTAAAAACGAATAACTAAATGCATCCACAAACTTAGTAATTTGTACTCCAATATTTTTCTTTACGTTTATACAATCAAAGTAGAACGTTCCAAATTCTTGTTCTCCGTATCTTTTCCCTCGCAGTAAAATCGGCCGAGAAACTTATCACATTGGTTCTGAAGGTCGGCGCTTTCGCGACAAATTGTCGCATTTTGCGAAAACGCGCAGCTAAGCGGTCATTGCATGATTTATAGCGCCGCATGATTATTATGATTTGCACGTAATACCGATTGTTGTCCCGCGTTAAAAAGCCTGTCCGCTACCGTGGACGCAATAATAAAAACGCTTAAGAGCTCGGAAGTGACGTGGAGCTCTCGTGTGGATAATGACACGAGATTATACGTTGGAATTAGCACACACAGGCAGAAGCTGAAAATGATCGTGGATAAGATCGCGAACGGTACAAGCCCGGCGAGGAGCCGACCGGCTCGGCCGTTCAGTGATCCAGAGCAGTGACGTCAAACGCGCGGCCGTGTTTGTTACGCTAATGGCGATAACGCTGGGTCTCGACACGGCCGAAGCTTGGCACTCGGCGACGCTTGCGAGGAGCGACAACGGCCCAGAAAACACCTACGAACCAACCGAATTGATCAAGCGAATCGCTTCGCAGACAACGGCCGATGATTTTAATATCGACTGTGGCGTCGATCTTGTTTGGATCGAACAAACGAGAATCAAAGGAATTTCGCGCCTGAAAATGATTATACGAGGTTCGAAGGCAAAAGCAATAAGATCAGAATCGCGAGCTCAAATTATTTGTATCTTGTTTCGAATTAAAAAAAGAACGTGGGTTAAATATAAGTAATGCAAATTCTAGAAAATTAGTGGTAATAAAAGTTTAGTTTCAAGTAGACTTCGGTTTGAATGTTGAATCAACATCAGTGCAAATGTTACCTTGAATAAAACTTCTTCTAACTTTACCATTTTTTTCTCAGCTTCATATAGGGTGAAAGCACCATTGAATGACTGCTTAAGATCAAATACCAGTGAATGTCCACTCCTATAAATTATATTTTCTATCTTTGTCACTGTGATGGCGTAGTCATTCTCTGGTACGCGGTCATCTATTGGTACATCCACCCTAATTTTTTGCACTTTTCTTGTTTTCACTTATTTTTATTATAATTTTATTTATCACTGGGTTTGCATTATTTCAACGTAAGTTACTGAAACTTTTATGAACTGCACAGACTTTGTCGACGTTTCTCCAACATTGCAAGTAATTCTACGATTTTGCAAACTTCGATGGCTGGTATATTTATTAAAATCGCAAGAATTCGTCGAAAAGCAACCCTCGAGAAAATATTTCAGTGAGGACGAACGCCGAGAGATACTAAACTTTATTAAATTAACTCTTAACGCGAACAAGAAAGCATAAAATCATGGAATGATCTCGCGGGGCAATAAATAGCGATGCTTTAGAAGACTGTCGTATTAAATATGGCCGCAGTTAAAACGACGACGTTTCATTGCAAAACATCATTGTGCGACACGTGAAATAACTGCGCCGTTAGAATGAGTTATTTTATTGCGCCGTCTAATATGTAATAAGGGTGTATGATCTTTCTTTTTCGGTCGGTGCAACAGTACCGCGCGTTTCGACATGCCAGCGCAATCATTTTATTAGCGTCATTATCGTTTCGCTCGTATTTATTCTCAGCGAATCGGCAAATTTACAGGCCAATTTGTACCCGCAACGACGTTCGACATTACATTGTCACTTTGTGCACCGTTTGATATATAAACACCGTTCGTACGCGGCGCTGCTTGTACGAGACGCAGACTTAAATTGTGTACAATTATTTCGTACATTGTGAAACGCTTGCGTGTACTCCCAGTTACGTCAAATCGTGCACAAAATGGTCCCTAATGCATGCTGTAAGTGTTTTGTAATAATTTACATACAAACATGCGACCACGTACGAGTGCACACGGTCGCGTTCAAACGAGCGAATCCTTCCCACACTTTTGCGCCAAGGACGTCAACAACGACGATTCACTAGTCGGGGAAAAGCGCGAAAACGTAAATCGGCATTTTTCATACCACTCGAGTTTGATCGACCGCGTACTTGGATGAAAGAGTCACGATGAGGTTGTGACCTTCCTTGCAGAGTCAAAATGTTCAGCAATAAATTTTGAAAATTGACAAAAGATTTTCAATTTTTCGAAATTTCTCCAAGGATCAGCAAAACTTTCTCACAATAAAATATAATTTTTTTGTTTTAATGGGAACGTTTTTTTCTATTTCTTGGACGTGCGTCAAAATAAGCACCTTGTTTGTGTTACGCGAAACGTTAAAGTTCGGGTAAACATTCGAAAGCTAATCTCGCGATCAACTGTGCGGCCGTCGTCATCGCGAATGAAATACGACGAGGGAAAAAAGGCGGAAAACGGAAGTGGAATACGAGTCGTGTCTGCTATCGTCGCGGAAGAAAGGAACTGCACCCCGCTGAGTGAAATCGCGATTGGCTCCCACGATGCAGACTCATCAGCTAGATCAGCCGGCTGTTCGGACGTGAAAACGCGAGCCGGGCCTGTCTTCTCCTTTCCGTTGCAATCAAAACTAGGATCGGTTGCGTAAAGGGAGCTGGCATTCACACGCGTTCGCCACCGATGCCAAGCGGGACAGATGCTTTACGAGATAGGATGATGTTAGGCGTGGAAGATTCCGGGGCATCGGAGTTTCTGGGAAAAATGAAAGCCAACACTTCGGGTCGTGTGGGTGTTAACGATCTCACGCGCCCATTCTGACCGTTCGGCTTTCGATCCCGCCGATCTCGACCGCAATTAATCAATTGCAACCCTTAAATCTCTGGAGCTTATGGTCATTTTTTTATAATTAACGAAATGCATCCAAATGAACTTTTTTAACATTTATCGTTAACAATTCAGAACATTTAGAGAATATTTTTGATTAAAAAAATTAACTTTAGATGGACGTGAGCGCTTTGCATATTGGCAAATACCTCGAATTATGAACCTAAAATACCTAAGAAGATCCACATTAAATGTCTACTTGCATATGAAGACTAATATATTCAATTCCTAAATAATTTATATTACAAATTGCAATGTGTTATACCGTAAGAGTCAATTTAAACTACGTTCTCTCTCTACTTGAATTTTTATGTTTTCAAGTAGAACCCAATTATATTTTACCACTTAAATGGACTTTTGTCAAATCGCAATTAATAAACTTCCTCGGAGAGTTCTTCTTTGTAGCCACAAGTCAAATCTTCCTTCCAATTCCTTTACTCGCCTGAACCCAATCTAACGCAAGATCGTCAGAAGCCGAACTCCGGATCTCACCCAAGACACCCGAAGCAATTCAACGAGGTGCGAAAACGATCGAGCCGAAGGTTTCGGTGTAATCGAGACCAAGCGAGGCATCAGATCCACCGAGACTCTGATCGGGGCCGAGACGACGAGAGCCTCGAGGAATGTAAAATCTTCCGCTCGTCTTTCCGGCGGGATTCCTCGGTGCAAGTATTTTGACTGGTATGAAGAACGTAAAAGCCCAGAGAGAAACGTCGACGAGGCACTTGGCTCGCTGGCCTTTTTTGCCACTCCGCACGGTGGCTATCGTTTCTACTCGATAAATTCATTACCGGCGTAAAAAGCCGCGGCGCAAAAATATCGCAGCATGTGACCTGCGTTCGTAAAATTGTTTTTGCGCGGCGCGTTTTCAGCTTCTGCGCGGGATAGGTTGCCATGCATATTCAGCCGGCGTACGTGACCGAAGTAACGAGAGGCTGCAGTCCATATACAAATAAGTATCGTCGCGGCGTTTCCATGTATACTTGGCGGCTGCGCCGAGTTATTTATCACCAGGAAGTGCCGGGCTCTGATTAATGAAGGTCAAGCCGGCCTAGACTCGTCCTACCGTTCGATGGAGGTCCGGACCCCGCGATCAGACGCGTTCAGAGCGAACGTCACAGCGGAGCCGGGCGCGTGGGATCGCAACGCCTCGGCACTCCGGCAATCGCGGCGCACGATTGCTCGGGGAAATCGTCGACTGACCTTTGCGATCGAATCGTAGCTTACGTATGTCCCGATCGGTTAGGATCCCATTGGCCGGATAAATAAATACGATGATGGATGCGTGCGCGCGACCGCCCGACTCCGTCCGAGCCGATAGCGGAATATTGATCGGCCGGCCTTTTTTTCCAATTACAACGGCCCGTTCGTTTATGATCCGCCGTTGTAATCCAACGTCCCTCGGCAGATTACGCTCGACGGCTACGTGCTCGAGATTCTATCGGCGAAAACTCGGACGAGCATTTGTCGCGATTAATTTTTCGCGGCTAATTAATTGAATTTAATTAAAATAAATTGAACGGCTGTTCGGTGCACTGTGAAAAACGGCCGCCCGAGGATGTTTGATTCGCACCGGGGATAGGCCGTTCATTAACGCCACAACAATGTGACGAATTCGGCTTTTTATAAATAGACCGATGAAGATCATCGGGGTTAACTGAGTTGAACTATTGGCAATTACATTGTGTACAGTTAGGAGATTAAAATACTGTTATTCTGGGTCGCGTAATTATAAATAGTGATACAAAAATGAATCGAGATATTAAAGCGAGGCAAGTTAATTATCTGATTATAGTTAATCACAGGCGGACGGGGGTTTCGGTAGAAGGCAAAGCTTGGGCGCAAAGTTTGGATACCGAACGATTTATTGCGCGATCGCGTGGGGATACAATTCTTCGGTGAGATGGGTCGCATAATGACTCGGGCAATCACGCGGTTGTATTATGTCGGCGATGGGGTGTCGCTCTGAAACTTTTGAGATGAATCCGATGATAAATACCGGCGATTTCTGGCTGGAGCCCGAGCAGGATGGGGAACTAAGTGATGAAGCGTTAAAATTCGGTTGGCGTAAGTGTAATTTTGATTTAAATTCGGTATACTTGGCTTAAAACACAAGATTTGACAGTTCAACTTGAGATGAAATTTGTTCAAATAAAAAACCAATTGGATAACGTATTTTGATTGACAAGTTTCCCGTCTGAAGTGTTCTATAAAAATAATTCACTTTGCAAAATTATTAAATCTAACAGTATTAGTAAATAAGACACTAATCTACTAATAAAAGCTTGAAGAATCACCGTAAAGGCCATTCCGACAAATATCATTTCCTCACTTTCAAAACACAAATATTCTTAACTTACTGTTTACTCTGTAGAGACTACAAGAAAAAAGGCCCCGGAAAGCACTGATAACAGTTCTTCCTAACGACCCGAAGCACGTGTTAAACAAATGACGCAACACCGTCCACCACATGACGGAATCCTGGTCACGCATCCTAATAAGCCTAACATGCCGAGCATTCGCCCCGGACTTCTGGCCCTAATTTCCTCGCGGCCGCCGGTAGCCGGCGCATTTTCCGGCGACCTTTAAGAAGTCATGTACGCTCGCGCACGGTCATTAAGCGACGCGTTGCCGGCCCCTTTGATCGACCACTTAATGTACCCGCGCAGGTACCAATAAGATGCTGACGTAACCGCGCGCAATCTCGGCCGGCGATCGCCGTCCGGGGACTCGCGCCGGGCCCCGGCTCCTTTATCTCCGTTTTCGTTCTCGTTTCTTTCTTTGTTCCGTCGACTGTCACGGGAGAAGGAGGCGAGCCTGCGGACCGGCTACGGAGTCCGCGCGCAACGGGTCCCGTTACCTTCCTCAGGGGTCCTCCGAGATCAGACGTATAATTTATATATCGTGGCTCGGCGTGTCCGAGCAGCGCCACGCCAAACTCCACGGACGCTTTTTGCGGGCCAGAAAAGCAGCTCGAAGAAACGGACCCTCGGTGCTTTTTTGCGCCTTTTTCGGACCGATCGGGGGAGATCGGAAGAGGGGGGCAACAACGCAGGCTAATTACGGCCACGGTAGCCAGCCGAGGGTTCAGCGCCATCACTCAGCCGGCGGAATTCGGCTGGCGATCGCGATCGCCACTGACAGATACGAATTTCCGAACGACCGTCCCGGCGTTAAAGGCTCGCTTGCGTGCCTCCCCCGGCCCTGCATCGCATGTGCAACGCTTAATTGCATGAATAACGACGCCGAGATTTTGGCCCGGGAAAATAATTCGCAAACGATTCGCCGGCTGGGGAATTCGTGACGGCCGTGATCGAGCCAAAAAACTGACTTGCAAGAAACTCTCTGCCTCGCGCTCACAATGACCTTTAATGAAATTGACTTATGGAATGTAGTACTGGTATTAAAAGCCGTTATCATATTACCCGGGGAGAAAAATGGCCGGTCGGGAGGGAAAAAAATGGCATTGACCTTGATATCTAGCAAGCCACATCAGCTGGGATATAGGGAAAACCGTTATTATAAAGTAGTCGCCGTAGTATAATACGCTTATTAAAGGATTTCCCGTATCGTCCCAACAACGTGCTCCTCTGTCTCGACGAAATTGCTCATCAAAATGGATTAATTCATGAAAGCTCGACAATGGACGATGACTGGTGAAAGCCGATGATGGATGTAGGGGAGTACATTTGTTTACTTCGTTTGTCAGCTTATTTTGAAGATAACCGAGATAAAGAGTGTTGTCGAATGGCGAGATAAATTGTCGCGACCTTTGCCGATAGGTACTGATAAACGCCGATTGATACAAGAAAGAACTAGCGATAACCCGTTAAAGGGTGAAGTCCGATTATTATGCAGTGTTTGATGTACTAATACTTATCTATAATTCTCGTGTCGAGTGCATAAAGACTCCAGTAAAAGTCGCATTCCTATTGTTATCATTTGTATCGCACTTTTCCTACGACGTCGACAGTGTATCGTCTTCGATTTGGCTTTTGAAAAACTAAACCATGAAATCATCTACCTTGAATACAATGACACAATTAAATAAGAAATGAGGAAATTATGAATAGGCTAGTGAATCCGTTGCGGAAAGTCGAATGACGTTTAACAAACCTCTCGAACGAACAATAGACCAAATATGCGAAAGAACAATCCAAACCATTAATTGCAGTTGTGTTGCAACACTCGAAGATTTCATAAACAAATTACAATAATGCTATTCCAATTCGCAACTCGTTTCGCAAAATGCGTGGTAGGTTGCAATATAGCTGCAGTTTGTGCAAAAGCAAAAATCCATTATTGATATTATACTGCTTTAAATAGGTCTGAATTAAGTATTAACTTTTCCTAGTTTATTATTCGGATAAGAGTACGTTGAAAGTATCTGAAAAAAAATTTATTTTAATATGTGAATTTTTATTAGGAATATAGTTAATATGAAAATTTGTTTTGTGATTGAAAAATAAATATTACGTTGATCCCCTCGAATAAGTAATAACTATTCCACTGTTCTAATTTTAACTACTCATTCAATCATTAGTAGGAAGCCACAGCCATTAAAGTCTTAAAATGTAACCCTGTTTGTCGAATCAAACTAATGGAACATCAAGACCTGTGGCCTCTCCAACTAAAACCAACATGAAGTAATGTTTTTAAAGAGATACGTCTAATGCAATGAAAACGGAAAATCAGCTTCATTACGAATTCAAAATGAATTTGAAATTCACTTTGACCTCAGCGCGATGACGAGCCTGTACTTCTTCGAACCGGTACCAGAGTTTGTGGTACCGCCTGAGGTAACCTATCATGCGCCGTGTCACCATGCCAGGCCGTTTTCAACGATAATTATTGCTACGGTTGCGCGGACGTGTTTTTCCGTTGCGCGCTCGCCGGAATACTACGTTATCTGCGAGAGTTGTAAGTAATATGAAAGCATTAAATGTACGCCGCAAGGGTAACAACGAAATTAATCGCCAAGTGATTGAAAAAATGGTGCTGGTATGTGGGCCTAATTAATGGCCCGAGGTAAGATTCGTATTTTGTTCGTTAATTAGGTGGATTGTCGATTATTCATGAAAGTCAGGAAGTAGACGCTTTTTGCGATTTTATTACGCAGGAATATATTTTAATGCAATGGCGAAGCTAATGGACGGCATTCGTTACGTCAATTGGTTGAGAATTGTTTATGACGGACGTGCGTTCAAGACAATTTTCCTGTAATCAAAACCTTGCAATGGTGTATCCCTTGATACGAGCGAGCGTATAGCTTCAGACTGTCATCTCGGTCCCAGCGTCCGATAAATTAACCTTAATAAGACGAATTCGCGTCAATTAAACTACTTGTTAGGATACGACTTCAAGTGTGAAACTTTGACCTTATCTGCAAGAGCTACCAAAGTATTATTGACTTTGGTAGCAGTCTCGGAAAAGCCATCGCGGTCTCGATACTTGCTGGTGAACGATCCACGTGTATCGAACTTGTATCAAAATAATAAACTGCAAGGACTATTTGCAGAGGGAGGCAGCTCCGGCGAAGTAAGTACCCATTTAAAAGTCGCTTTATCTGCGAAACCGCTGTCGGCTTAACAATTCTTTCGAGTCGTGTCTCGCGCCTTTGACACCGACGCGATCGCGATGACCCACAATTTATTGTCGCCGGAGCCCGCGCGCATGCAAATGCACACGCGCTGCCGGCGGGACCAGCTCCATTAGGATTGATCGACAATCGACAACATCGGTACAAGTTAGTGACGACATGGCCCGGCCGATCTGCGATCTGCGGCGTTATTTCGCGTCGTACCGTTGACCGCGGGACGATATACGTTATCTAACATCAGCGCGGCACTTCCGACAAGCCAATCCCCTGCGCCGTCTTTGAATCGGCCAATCGTCTCGAACGGGCCGCCAAATCGAATGTGCACTTCGGCTACCGCGTGTAGCCAACTATTTTATCGCTGTCGTTCAACGGTACCCGACGAGCGCAAAAATTCGCGATCGCAAATCGTCGTGAATAATCGGCGAGAGGGGTCGCGCGACCTCGGCGAACTGCTTGATAAGTCGCTAAGTAGCTGTACGCTGCTGGATTAATCAGCGGGGATTGCTGCTGCGGACTTGAACCTTGACTACGAAACTCGGAGGCTTTGCGTCAAGGAGTTGTGTTGGATGGAAGTTTGAAACTGGAACTTTATGAATGGTCTTGAGATGAAAGATTTAAAGTTGTTTGATTGAATGTACATTCTGTTTACTGAGATAATTCGTAAAAGTTATTATTCAATAGTTAAAGATATTACTTCAACTTCTACTGACTAGTAGTAGTAGTTCTTAACTATTAAGTAGCAACTTTGACAGCTCAATAGCAAGTTTTAATATTTAGTAGCCACTTTTACTATTTAAGAGCAATAGTAATTATTTGGTTCTATTAAACTTCTACATCAAATTTTTTGGCGTATACACCTATAAGATTCATAGAAATTGATAATGGATTTCTTATATATCTAACTCATTGAAATAAAACTCTAAAATGCTGCACCTTTGGAAATACCTAAAAGTGAATTTACATTGATTGTATTTAAAAAACTGTTTGTACACGCAGTCTTATTGTGCATTTATCTCAAGGAATATTTTCGCGGGAAAGAACTTCTATTTCGTCATTTAAAATGTTACAGCTTCTAACAAAACTTTAATAAAACTTTAAATTAGGTTGTTAAACTAGCTATAACTTTTCCCACATCCATCGCAACCTAAATACATCGACTCGACGTTTACTAATGTTTTTCCGTAAAAATTTGTATAAAACAAACTTAGTTAATGGCTAATAATCCCACCGTAGAACTGAACGACATTGAAAGCACTAGATCTAAAGCCAAAACATTTAAATACCCTTGAAAACTTATTAAACGCTAAAAAGAGATTTACAGTAGCTCTTACACGAGAAGTTAAAAGCATTTTGACATAATTATTCCAAAATAAAACACATAATGAACTACTAACAACCGCAGCGTCTTAAATTTCGGCCGTAACGTCGACGATTAAAGGCGCCGCTATCTCCTACGACTAAAGTTCCATCTATTTTACACCTTCGGCGTCTTAAAACAAGACATCCTCAATGGCATCCGTTTCGTCGGCCGAAATGAACTCCAGCAATTTACCGGCCGCGTGACTTTGAATTATCGACCCCCGAGGTTCGAGGCCACGAATTCGCAGCGACCTTGTGAACCAAATAGCCGCAGCTCGGGGCTCGAGCGGCTGTTGCGCCGGCTAATTAACGAGTTCCGCGCTCCGCGACTAATGAAAACCGCTGGTGCGTATCGCTCGTTTGCGGCGGCCAAGCGCCAGCGAGATCCAGTGATTCGAATTAGTAGTCCCCGGAGGACGTTAGATAGCGAACCGTACGACCTGTCGTCGGTCCGGCGGAAAAGTGGCGCGCCGGCGAGGAAAGAGAGACGTCAGGCGAGCGACGCGCGGCGCCGTGCATTCGCCATTTCCCCGGCGTCAACAAAGTTATCTCCGAAATCTCGCGAGATACGCCCCGGCCGCCGGCACAAATTTACCGGATATTATTATTCGCCGGGTCCACGTGCTAACTGACGTTAACGACGTCAAACGACGGTGCCTTTTTTCTGCTTTCGTTTCTCGTTATTGGTTTATTAAGCGCCGAATGGCAGAGGCTGCGTTTTTTGCCGCATAATCAATGGAGCTTTTACTTGTTTCGCGAAACGAAATTAGAATAAGTTATGTTAATTAGAAATGGGGTATCGCGATAGTAAAAGCCGTTTTAATCGCACCGAGGTGGAATTGAAAATGGAAGAAAAATATTTATAGCAACGTTTTTTGTTGGTCGTCGGTGTAATTCTGCGTTCAACTTTTTGTTCCTGGGTTTTGCTGGTTTTTTGATCATTTAAATGAGATAGAGTAATTAGTTTATGAGTTCATTCTAATAATTGAGTGCGTCGTTGGAAAAAGTGGCCGCTGCCACTTGCCCTTTTCCTTTTCTACATAATTTTAATTTCATTCATCGTGCGTCTGGAAAACGTAATTACATTTACTGTACGACCCGCAGATTCAATCTGGGCGCAATTTTACTGCGGGTTCTGTGCCTTTTCAACAATATCACCTTCATAGAAACTTGTTTCTATAACTTTTTACGATCGCAACTTTTATCCGAACGGAAAACTGTTTGATATAAAACTTACGTTCGTTTGTCCTTATCGACGGGGGTTTTTAATGGCGCGTCGCGTCGAGCTTGTTGCGTCCTTTTTGTTCCGCCGGCTATTTTTATGCCCGTACGAGCGCGCTCCCCAGTTATACGCCACCACTTATACGAATCCGCAACGGCCTCTCAGATCATAGGTATTAAGTATGCAAATTTCAATGCAAATATTGCAATTTTGCCGACAATTTTCGGCGCTGTATGTTTGCTCATTATGCCCGGCGTTGTATTTTATAATGCAAATGTTTTTAAACGCATGTTTATTCGGCATGATAATCGTTATAAGCTAATAAAGTAAGCTAATAAAATATTTTAATTCCCATGCCTTGTTGTTTTAACTCCTTTTCGTATACTATTAAACATAATTCAACATGAAGAAACTTATCTTTGCGGCCGTTTTTATGCGCGAAAACCGATAGTTGGATTAAAAGAATATTGTTTGAATTTAATAGTTGAAAATATTTTATTAACGTACCGTTGTAAAAATGTGTGCAGGAAATTTATCCGCAAAAATTCTGAACTTGCAATATGAAATTTTACACGCTACAGTGTTTATATTGTTTTTTAATGAATTTTTGACGAAAACAAGTGTTTCTTTTCGAGACACTTTTACCGAAAAAGTCTTCATGTAAGACACTTTGAAGCCGATTATTTATAACTGAAATGATATTAATTTTTAATACATTATTTTTAATAATAACAATGAATGTAATTTGTCGCAAGTAATGTCCCAACTCAAATACAATCTAACGCGATTACCGAAAAAGTCATCCCGGAGGCTCGCCGCTGTCGAATTTCCATATTTCACCAACCAGTTGATTATCGCCGATGCGATCCGAAAAGATGTATCCGTCATTCTAGCGTGGTATTAACTAAGGTCACCATCTCGGTCAATTTCCGATCAGACGTTGCCGATAACTTGGTGCAGCGCATTTTTGTACGCTCGTTCTGTGCCCCCCTCATCCCCCTGCCTCCCCACCCCACCCCACTTCTCACCGCTACCCCGTGAAAATCGCCAGCACCGGGTACGGCACATCGGCAAGAGCTTGTCTTCCCTCACACATATTCTTTTCGTATTTTTGCACGTTTCATCCATCGTTTCATCTCCGAGCCGAACACCTGTGGCAAACCCGTCTCACGGACAGTTGAATGCTTAATTCCGTGGAATTTCTTGGTTGGCGGAGGCCGCGCAAAAATTGCGCCGAGATTTCGATCGATACGCATCGATCGACCGGGAGAAGGGGGGATCGGGGGGACCGTAATACGCGCAGTGGGTAGAGCCCGGGCGCATCAGATAATAAAATAATTGCTCGCGAATAATGATGATAATGATTGCCTATCTCATTATCCGCGCCAGATGTGCTTTATTGCCGGGCTCGTCATTAATGGGCCCAGCTGTGGGTTTTCGCACAGGATTTCGAGTCCAAAAAAGGAACTGGTTCCTATATCATTTTGGCTCAAGCGGATAGTGGTTTAGAAAAATAAATATAGAGACAAAAAAGGAAAAAGAAAAAAAAAAAGACAAAAAGTATACTACATCTAAGATGTGGAATCTAAGATGTCAAAATTATCAAAATTTGAAACGTTCTTGACGTTTTATAGACAAAAATATTCTATGCGACACTTGTTTTTATCAAAATAGGTTTATAGTGTAGATACGGTATGGTATTGGTTTACAATATATATTTTTTTTCATCTTTATTCACTTTATATCTTTAAATAGTAGTATCTTGCTTTACTGTACAGCAAAAGGAATATCCTTTTAGACCAAAACGTTTGTTTAATGTCCAAAAAAGTGTGAAGAAAAAGAAACAGAAGTGAGGAACGGGGACCGCGAAAGAAGAACCGAGGAATAAAAGAGAATGGAAATAAAAAAGTGAGACAGTTATGCACTGCTCGAATCAACGATACTCATTATCCAATTAAACACGGCCGTAAGGTTTCGGGATTGGCCGGCCCCTGATGCAGACGTAAACGCGAAATCGTATGAAATTTTCGGCGCGGCGTAATCGCCGGGCGTTAACGGCGCCAATAAAAATGACTCGCGCCAAATCGAAAAGCCATTCCAGTTGGCGTCTTAATTGATTCGAAGGTGTCTGATACGAGGCCCGTAAAATGTACGGACAACATTGTAAAGGCGGTGATTCACTTTGTTGTGTCCCAAGTTAATAAACGACGAAAGGTATACTGAAAAAAAAGACAACTTCGTGAAATTACGGTTGATAAAACTGGTGGGGTTGTAAATTTACGTTGAACTCCGAGGTCATTAAAAAGTTTAACGCATTTTTATAAAGCAATGAACAATTTTTTAAGCTAACTTAAAACGTTTAATATTGCCAAGTTTATTAATTTAACGTTAAACAAAGAGAAAAAATGTTAAAATTTGATATTTGAAAATATCTAAGTTAGAAACAATTTGACAATTTTGTTTTTAAAAAATTTACCACAAAACTCACTACTATTCGCGAATAAAATTAATTTCGACTTCCTTCTCCCTCTTTTCCCTCGACTTTTTCAGCGTCTCATTCGTTTTTTCCGCCACTCAAGCCGGCTCGAGCTGAAAACGCGCAACGTACGTGCGTAAACAATTGTCCAAACTTTGGCCACAAGTCACGAACAATGGAGCGGCTCTCGTTCGCGAAAGCAAAACGATTCGCGCGAAAAGCGGTGCCCCGTCGACGCGACGCTCGGCGAAACAAAGCCCGATTGAAAACGGCCGGATTTCGAAGCGGAGAATGCCTGGCGTATCTGCAGCCCAAGCTCTTTGTCCATGTTCATTTGACGTTTCTCTCGCGCTCCCTCCGAGCATTTCTTCGCCATAAACGCGCCAACATCGGACGGCAACAATAAGACGAGGTTCGTTCCTTTAAAGTGGCGTTGGCGACGATAAAAATGCCCGAACACCTTGCAATTACATTCGCAGCCGAGCGGAGCCGCGGGTGTAGCCGCGGCTTCCAGCCGTTAAAATCAAGCCGGGCTTTATTTATTTTCGGCCGCGGCAATTTAGATGATATACCGTACGAAATATGGCCGAACGCGCACTCTGACCCGCGCATTTCCCTAGCTATCGCGGTGCGACGTTCCAACGAACCGTCGACTTACGGGATATTAAATGAGATCGACATGCTGCTAATTTTGCGGCCAGGGGGAACAACATTTTTGACCAAATGTCAATTAATTTTAGATTTATGAACAAACGATTTCTAAGATCGTAAATCAAAATCTACTTTCACTGAGATATGGAGTTTGTAAATATTACGATGTATAAACTAAGAGAAGCAAATAGTAAAAGTATGTACTAAATAGTAAGGAATATTAATAAAGTGATTCGATGCGCTTTTAAAATTGTAAAACTGATACAGTTTTGCCATTGTAATAGTAACTTTTACAATATGATTTTTTAAAAATTAATTTGTAATTTAAAACTTATGATTTACCAACTTATTAATTATTAATTTTAAGATATAAAATTTTAAAGGACCTGAATTTTAAAGGACCTCACTTGTTTGTGACAACTATTGTCTAAAAAAAAAAAAATATTTTATTTTTGTCATATATAAAGTATAATAATTACACAAAAAGATTCAAATCTTTAAAATTACGAAGAAAAGTTGTGGAGTTTATAAATCAATCGATATCTTGGCACTTTTAATCCATCATAACGCATTATCTGTTATCGGTTGCTAGTTCATGGATGTAGAAACGTAACAGATAAGATATAGAACATTTCTTCAATTAGAAAAAGTCTTCATATTCATCTTCGATAAATTGAATCGAAAAGACGCCTTCTTGATTATAAACCGGTCAAAAATGTTTGCATAACACTGATTAGATACTATCAAAATAATTACTTCAACATTGTTACTCGATAAATTTTAAATTATGATTTTACTGAAGCTTGATATTAAATAAATAACACTACAATTTTTTTTATTTACCTTAAAATTTAAATACAGATTTCTGTTATGTTGCTTATGTTAAATTTTAATTGACACATATTTACACATCAAAAATCAGATTAATTAAATCATTATCAAACTAATGATTAATTGTTGATAGGAAAAAGTACAACAATCACAATGATATGATGCATTTTCATTCATTCATAATATGTGAATGAGAAACCTCCGAGTACAGTTATTTTAAACATATTTATTATCAACGGTCGATTCGATCGTAATAACATTGTTCAAGTAACAACATCATGATTTCAATGATAAGGTTTTATTTTAACTACAATTATTATCGAACGTATTCTTTAACAAAAAATTCATTTCTCTTACAGCAACTTTCAACCATAATCTCTATTATTTAACGAATCAATGCCTTTTAAAGATGAATTTTCAACGAAATAGAAAATTGAATGAAAAGTATTTACTCGCCAATAAATATTTATCAACGAATCAGTATTTAAAATAACGTTTCGTTTTCGAGAAATGCGAAAACTTTTTGAAACATTTATATAAAATCGTCACAATTGCCTCAAAATAACTTAAAAAAAAAAAATTGTTTACATATTTAATACATATTTATGAAATCTCTGATAAAACACTGATCGCAATTCTTAATACAAAAGCCCTTAGAAAATGCTTACGCCATCTCCTTCAATTTCAACACTAAAAGAAAAGAAAAGAAAAGAAAAAGCAGAAAAGGTAAAAAGGAGCCGTTCCCTCGGCGAAGCCCGCGTCAGGCCGTATCGTGAGTCGGTCGATTTTTATCGTCACTCTGAAATAACAGGGAAATAATTGTCTCGACAGGGGGAAACATTAATAATAGAGAATAAATATCTTTAATTGACAGTGACGGGCGCAAATGGCCGCACGTTTTCCCGGCGCAGGAAACCTCACGGCGGTGGCTCTCGACTTCTGTTGCATCGTGTTTGCGCGCCACGGCAAAAAGGAGGGGAGAAAAACGGAGCGACTTAAGGGGGATGGGGGATGGGGGGGGGCGAATGAAACGTCGAAGTGGGGCATTTATATGTAAAGAAAAAAGTAAAGTAAATTTTTTTTCGAAAATGGAAGCCAGCACCTGCCACGTCCCGGCAGCGTTATACCTTACTCAAGCGCGATCGCCTGTTCGTTACCCTCTAAGTACTCGCTAGACACCTAGACGTGGCTAGCTGACTGGCTCGGCCGGCTCAGCCGGCTGTCTGGCACGCTCTCGGCGCTGCTTGTAATGGACCGCGAATTGGCCACTAAAGACGAGCGAGGCAAAACGAGCCGCAAGAAAACAAACCTACGCCTCTAATATGAAACGTCCGAGGGCTTTTACCGAGGCGCTGTGTCGCTAATGGATTTTCGCGCGCGCGAACGGCAAAAATGAGACGACGCGTTCGCGGTTATTTGCGCGCGGCCGTGTTATCGCCGCGGAGGAGTTGACACACGGCTGGTGGCGAGCGCTCGAAAGCAACGAACAAGTGTCGAAACTTGTTCGGCGTTTCATGGAAATTGTCTGATTCGCAACATCGGGCCCCGATCCCTTGCACTTCCCTCTTCGATTGCACGTTCTTTTGTTCCGCCTCGTTCTAACGTCTCTTCATTCTTCGTAGTTTTTGTCTCGTTTCCATTGCTTTGTTTTGATTCCATTTCAAACGTTTCGTTGTGCTTTTTTGACCTTTGATTTGTTTCGTTCGCTTCGTTTTGTTTTCATTTCAATTGTTTTGTAATGTTTTTCGACCTTTGTTTTGTTTCATTTGCTTTGTTTTCTTATCTTTCGCAATGTTTTGTTTTGTTGACCTTCGTCTTGTTTTATTTTCTTTTGTTTTCTTTCCTTTAACATTGTTTCGCTACGTTTTTTTGACCTTTGTTTTCTTTCCTTCTCTGCCAGAGTCGACCTTTTGTTTCGTTTATCTTTTAATTTCTTTTCTCCTTCTCTTTTACCTGCCTTCGCGATAAATAAGCTCTTAGTCATTTTACGATTTTCCTCGAAACTTCACACATTCACGTCTCAATTCTACACAATGTTCCCTGCAGTCCAATTAAAGCAGATTAAATCAGAAAAGCGTCTAACCCAATTAAATCTCGGGCGGCAAGAAAGAAGTGGCGACGCAGAGTCATCGTTTCAGCTCTTCACCCGGACGAATGTGAATAATCGCAAAGGCACAAAGATGGTCGATAAGCAAATGACGGTTGCCAGTCGATGGCACCAGCGCTCTCGTCACGGCCCGGATCGGCAGTCGCGCCTTCAATTCCGATCACGAAGTTGTTGTCGGCGGGCCGAGATTATTGCGCCAATGACGTAGGTGACGACAATTTTCCAACGCCGTTCTGCCGTTCGTTATCCGGCCCAGTCACTCGGGACAATAAACCGCCGACGTGGTTGCACACACGCCTATCACTCGCGGGATTTTCGTGCCATTGTCTCGCCGCGAATTACAGACCTCGGGGGGTGTAATTAAGCCGGACCTCGCTTCCTCGATCGCGACGGCCTCTTTGTCGATCGACGATAATTACGGCAAATACGTCGGACGTTGCGTTTTCTAAGACACGCCGGCTGAAAAGGCCGGGCGATCATTTTATTATGCGCGTGACCCAGAAATAAAGCAAAGAGTGCGGCAGCCTAGCTCCGTCCTTGTCCCGCCTCTTTACGCTTCGGCTCATAAAATCCAGATCTCAGGAAATCGCCTCGTTAGAATGACAAAGTCCTTTGTTGCGCGGCAAGATAACGTTGCGCAAAAGCGTCGCACAATCATTTCATTGTCGTAATTACCGTTTATGCGCGTTTATATTCAAAATTACGTCTTCCGTCCTTGCAAGGTTACATTCCTCGCTCGCGCGCGAGACCTTTCCATCCGCGCCGTGAGAAGAGCGCTCTTTTCCATATTGCCGCGGATTTCAGCTCACCTCGAGACTACTCAAACCCATTCTTTTTACAACCGTAAATGCTCGCTTAACGTTTCATCTTATCATTTTCCCGTGGCATCAATGGAACAACACATTTTCCATCTCTTATATTCCCTTTTCTCATCTTCTTTTAAAGCTTAATTTTTTTCAGACTTTCGTTACCTTTTCTTCGTTTTTCTTTTTAATGATTGTACAATTATTATCAACGTTTGATTACGTCCGACGATAGGTGACGTGTGTTTTGGAATGGTTTTAAAATCGAACGACAATCGAATCGAAAAGGTGACCCATATCGCGATTGCGAGACAATTAATCTTTGATGTTTGAAAGAGGAGAAATGTTTTTTTCTTCAATGGAGATTTATTAAGAGAAATTCCGGAATGCACTTTTCCTTCGGATGAATCGTATTAGAGATTCATGCCGAGGTGGATGGATGAGAAATTTTAAATTTATTGTGGATATGTTAACGTTTTGCATGAAGAATGAAAATAAAACGATAAGGAATGTCAACGTGTCACTTTTATTCGTAATTTCAAATTAGCGAAATAAAATTTGTCTTTAAATTGCGTGAGAAACTCGCGAGACAAGGAATCGTGAATTTATCATTTTTTTCTTTTCTTTTTTTACGTTAACTGAATCAATAACTCATGTGAGAGGAAAAAGTTCAAACGAGACAAACGCAAACTATAAAATACTAACAAAGAATTTTCATAAACGACAGTATCTTTATCTTCATCTTATTTGTATTAGCATTCCACGTTTTCCGCTGTTGACATTTTCTCGGTCATGCTTTAATTAAAACAACCTTTTTTACGACTTTGACGTGTGCTAAATATTTAGATTACATTTGTTTTTACGGTTCGATTAAATCTCTTGAATGAAAGAGCTATTAAAATGATAAGGTCGTAATTTTATTATGCAAATAATTTTATGACATAGAGTAACTTATCAAAGGCCAAAGAATATCTCTAATACGCCGTAAATAATTAAATTAAAAAGAAATGTAGTTACGTTAATTAAATTTATATCCGACGCTATATATAAAAGTATCAAAATCCAGTATACTTTTTTCCAAAACAAATAACACTTCCAGTATTCTTTAAAAACTCATTGAACTAATATCAAATTATAATATCAAGTGGCCAAATTATGTTAAAAAACGAAACTCAAAAACTTAAACTTTTAAATCGTTATGCATTTCATTCAAAAGGGATCACTCTAAATTCTATTTCCAAGAATTGTTACTGTTATGCTTTTTTTTTTTTTTTTCTTAACGTAAAAATTGAAACGTCAAAACTTTCGACAAAACATAAGCTTCATCCATCTCGCTTCGAAATTCGACAAAAGACATCAAATTCTCCACCTCTATTACCGTCATCGTATTGTTACAATACACAAATTTTTCTATGTCCACACTACAATAACTCTGAATGAAACCCCGTACAAAATAATTCAAATCAATTAAAATCAACTTAAAAAGTTCTTCTTACAAACCTGGTAACGGAACTGACACTACTCTGAGAAATAAAAAAAAAAGGAATAACTATTTTTTCGATAATTTTTTGGTGTAAACGTTTATAAATATATAATGTCATGAATATATAATAATAGTCAACACAGGTAACAAAAATAATTTCAAAATGTATATGAATGGATGATGAATTGATGATTTTAATAATATTTGATATAAAAACAGACGTTTGTATCAACAATTTTTTTCTCGACAAACTTTACAATAAGTCCTTACCAATATACAATTATAATACATTTAAATATATTAATAATGAAAAGGTATTTTTTGTCAGAACAAAGCAAGTGGTAGAGTTGTAGTTACAAAATAAGGACAAAAATATGTAAACACACAACTTGAAACAAGACAGCAATGTTTATATTTCATCTCTTTCTTTACTTTGGATATAAAATCAACGTAATTATTTTAATTTGTTAAAAAAAATTCTCTCTCTGTCTTAAAAAACTTTCAAAATGAGAAAATATCATGCACATACTAACAAATACTACAGACTTCTAATGATATATAAAATACTAGAAAAGCATTAATTATTCACTTTTTCTAACATTCCTCGTAACTACTCATTTCTATCGCTCGAATCAAACATTTCGCATTTTCAATCTAACTCAAATTAGAGTTACCAATATACTCAAGTACGCCCCTTTTAAGTAGATACATCTTCTACAAATACGTTTACAATTATTTACAATAATTTCTTCCAAGTAATCACATAAGCATCGCACGACGAAAACCAACAGTCT
Organism: Aradophagus sp. ZL-2020; assembly: GCA_022817685.1. Lineage (NCBI taxonomy): Eukaryota > Metazoa > Arthropoda > Insecta > Hymenoptera > Scelionidae > Aradophagus > Aradophagus sp. ZL-2020. The sequence continues at coordinate 30,543 of JABFOV010000826.1, forward strand.
TAACCATTCCTCGTTGCAGCGCGCGAATTAGCGGCTGCAATTTCCGAGCGTTGTGTGTAAATGCACGGGCGCGTGAAAATGCTTCGGAAAATAGGGGAAGGAAAAGCCAGAAGAGCAAACGAAGAAGAAAAAAAGAAAAAGATATCCTCAAGGTCACCGTTTCTTCCCACGTGATGCAAACCTGCACGAGTCTCGTTATTCTCTCACATGTTTTTTTACACGATGAAAAAAAAAAAAAGTATAAAACTTCATATCCTCTATTGTGGCAATACGCACAACCAGCATCGGCCGAGCATCGGGTTCGAACGTCGAACGGAACCGAAGGCGAGGCCGCGGCGATTCACGCATCCCGCCTCACCTCGAACCTTCGATAATGCCGGTGTCAGATGATGATGGCGGTGGCGGCGGCCTACGAAGGTGGCGCACGACTACCAAGTCTCTCCGGGCCTCTTACACTCCAGTCACTCTTCGTTAAGCGTCAGTGACTTCGCGTCCGCCGATCCGAAAGGATCGCCTCTCAAACGCAGCGCCGGACCCCGCTCAGCCGCGACTCAGAGACAAAGATTTCTCGGTAGATCATGGCACGCGACTTCGCGATCGCCCGCCGATTTTCCCCAATTCACGCTCGGCGTTTTTCGATTCGTTGATAAAAAAATTTACCCGAGTTGGAGGAATATCTTTTTTGGATCTTCCGTAAAAGTTAATTCATTTTTGTTTCGTCAGTATTGGG
>JABFOV010000827.1:0-31241 GCA_022817685.1 Aradophagus sp. ZL-2020
CACGTCACCAACAAATATCTATTTTTTCTCTTTTTTTTAAATTGTTTCTAAGTTTTTTTTTTTTTTTTTTTTTTTTTTTTTTTCGATTAAAACCTAATTTTATCCTGTCAAGACATTTTTTCTTGGCTTAATCACTTAGTATCTTGGATCAAGGAAACTTTTCTTAGCTCAAGAAAATTTATTCTTGGCAAAATATCAAGATACATTTTGTCTTAAACCAAGAAATTTTTTCTTCACTCATTGCATCCTTTTTGTGACCGGTTAAAGAAATGAAAATAAAAATCTTTCACTGAGTGGACAGTTTGCAAATCGAAGGTGTTTCCTATTCCCTAGGTGTGAACGATGTTCTTCGTCACAAGTGCGAAAAAACGACATTTTTCGACAACTCCCTCGGGAGAAAAATGTCGTTTTTCGGGCAAGTGTGATGAAACGTTATATTTTGAGTCAAAGCCATTGAAAGCTATCTTTTCAGTGATATATTTCTGATATTTAAGATTTAAAAACGTTCTACATTTGCTTCTTAATTTTATAATAAAACTTCATTTTATAGAAAAACATAATAATACCACACATGGCTTTGCTAACGAAGCAATGGTTTGAAAAGTGCAGAAGCGCGGTGTTTTATCAAGATACTGCCAAACACGCGAGAGTCAGTTAAAAAGCCGTCATCGCATAAATACGGTCTTGCCGGCGAGCGGCACCGGACTCGTGAATTCCGCGGCGATAAGACACGGCGATCTCGAGGCCGCGAGTCACGATCCGGGGCCGTGCACCGGCTGCGATTAAAATCGAAATCGAAATCTCGAAAGTCGCCGACGACAGGTTTTTACGGATTTACAAGCCGCGGCAGGAAAGGGGCAGAAAAGCGGGTCCTTGTGCGGGAGTGAAACGGGATGAAAAAAGGGCCTGACCAGGGATATAAATTAATTAGATAATTAATCCAGTATTGGCTTTAATTGGTCCCTGTTAAGTGTCAGCGTTCGGGCCGTAATCTGGGCCGGGGCATCGCTTCCCTCGAGCCTATCTTTATATTCCTTAATCCGCTAGCCGAGCCGTCACAGCCTTGTTAGATTCGAGATAAGTCGAGATTTAGCAGATCCGATATAACTGTCGATAAGTGCGAGGCCGCGCGCGCTTGTAAAGGCGCTTTATCTCCCGACCATTGCTCCCTATCGCGGCCTTTTCGGCCTACTCTCCGTCTCCTTTTTACACCGTTACCACGAGCTTCACTTGCAATTAGGCATCGATATTGCATCTTCGTGTTCCTGCCTGTCATACTCACTCGATTTATTTGTAACTCGGTAATACTGCCCTGTCTAAACTCTACTATTTTTCAACTTTCAACCTATTGTCAATGGGTGATTATCCCTTAGCACTTGCGCATTCAAAACATGCGCATTTGATGTTCCGTTTACGGTTATTATTTCACCATTTTGGTAGGGTAGCTAGGGAATTTGAAGTGTCAATCCTGTTGACTTTTTTCAGGCTTCGTAGACATTTTTTTTCGCTTTCTTTTTTGTATTCATAGTTCAAGTTGTAAAAACAGATCAGTTTCTATTCGTACATTTAAAATATTCTATTGAGCGACATAAAAAATTGATTAAAAATTTAGAGCTATCAAGCCTTTTGGATAGAGGTGTCAGGTGTTATCATCTACGGCATTGTTGAAATTGTCGAAGTTACGACACGTTGACACAAAGTGCACGGTTGTTCAGTGATTCTAATGCTGGATTTGTAACGTTGCAATTCGAACGCATTTGCAACGTTCCGGCTCGCAGCGCTCGTTAAAATGGAAAGTTGTTCCGTTCGCTCGTAAAATCTGACACTAAGCACGCGCTACATCGCAAACATTAACAATTACTGCCTGTCAATGATGCCTTTTATTCGACTGCACGCCAAGAAATTTTCCCTGTTCTCCCAAAAATAACCCATATTTCTTTTCTCCATACCTACGTGTGTTGTAAGTTATTTTCAAAATTTGCAAAATATCACTTTAAAGTTACTGTCCAAGTCAGAGTCTTGTTTCATTCATATTGTTAGACATCGTCATAACGATTTTACCTTTCTGCATGGATAGTTATGACCTTGCGAGCAAACAATTTTTATTAGACGGATTGGTAATTTTCTTTCTTCAGAATAATATAAACTAGTAATAAACTGTAAAGCACACTTTGCTGACAGAACTAGTAAATTGTAATCCAATGTTTTTTTTAGTCTATGAAATAATTTATACATTTCTTGATAAAATAATTACAAGATGTAATTAAAAATGACTTTTACAAAGATTTGTTTATTATTTATTGATTATTAAATTAAACATTATATTTATTTGAAAAGTAATTTCATTGTTTTATTAAAAAACAAAGTTTTGTATTAACGAATAATAAAATATAAATATCGATATTTGACTTTTCGGTGCAAATTAAATTTTTTTTTGTACTCGATCCGCGATTTCCTTACCTACGTAAACCGTTGGGTTTTATTTATCAAACAATTTAATTCAATATTAAGTTTCCAAAGTTATTTAAAATTAGCGTTTAATTTAAAACACTCGAACGTATAATGTTCAATTAATATTATTTCATTTCGTAAAGTATCACGTAATAAGTAGTAAAGCAAAGCAATTTCATTGTCATTTTTCTTTATACGGACGGGATTATTGGGAAGGGAAGAGTCGGGGAAACGACGCACAAGAAACAATGACAGCAGTGGCGAGGGGACAGTCCTCGCCGGAGAAAAGATCTATGTACCATCGAAGCGCGAGACGCGTGTCAAAACAGTTCGTACGGTTACCGTCGCGTGGCGTTGCCAGCACTTTTCGTGCTCACGATCGAACGACAATTTATCGATGATCGTCAAACGTATATTTGCAAGACTTATCAACGTTGGTCATCAAAGTACACTAAGAAAAGTATATTGCAAATTTTGGTATTGCTTCAAGTAACGAGGTAGAAACCCTCATCTAAGTAAAAATAAAAAAAGAAAAAAAAATGAATAAAAAAAACGAAAATAGTAAAAATCCACTACCACTGTTTTTTTTTTTTTAATGTACGACTTTAATCAAACGTAATTCAGTAGTTTTTACATTATTTCAATGCTTATTATTAAACGTAAAATGTAAAACAACGGCTTACATTGACAGTAAGCGCGTAGTTGAAATCGCACGATTCTTTAGATTAATGATTGTACCGTACGCATTCTCAAAATTCTTCCACCATAGATTAATCATTTTCCGAACAAAAGTATGATTCACCGATAATTATGTATATTTACGTGAGGATGTCTTAATGGCATAGTGGATTGCGCCGAACGCACGTCGTTTGAGTCGACTTTTACGCAACGTTCGATCGACGTTGAAACGAGGTATCGCGATAAAAATTGCTGTTCCGACCGAGTCCCGAAAACAGGAAGAAAAGAAGAATAAAGGTGGCGAGTGGGTTGTAAATGAACGTATGTACATTGTAAGGCGGATGAAAGAGACAAGTGGTAGGCTACGAAGACGGCGAAAGATCGGCTAGGTGCGCACGCACGAATGCGGGAGGCACCTATATAACTAATATAACAGGTTTCTCAGAGCGCAGAGAGTGACTGATTGATCTTTCGCTACTAATTCGCGCAGCCGAGCCGATACACGCTGGCCAAGGATCAGTCGATTATTAATCAAAACGTCATTTCTTTCTTCGGCAAGCATAGTTCGAGAGCCATAGGGCAACGTCTGTGTCCTTCGAAATGTGACTTTATAATCAGACAACCGTTATTCGACGAATGATAATCCCGCTGGGAGAAAAATATGGGTTCAAATTGATTTGCCTCGCTGAACGCGTTCCGACGCAATTATGCGCCGTCTCCCCCTTCACCGGGGCCCGGGCTCAATCTCAAATATCGTTTTTCATTACTGAAAAATCAAACGCCCGAGAAACAACCAGTTTTCTATTTTCCTCCTTCTGCTGTTTTGGGAAGGCCAATTTCCATTTCGAAGTTACTACCCGAATAAGAGTAACTTTGCTTGATGGTTATATATATAGCAAAAGATTGTTAGTATTTATTTTTTAACGTTGTTTTTCATTTGATAAATGTGTCAGACTGTGTGACATTTTGTTAGACAGATAATCACAGTGTTGACAAAGTAATTTATTTTGATAACAATTTGGAAAGTTGACCTTTCAATTTTGAAACTCGGAAAAAAATAAATGTCATCGATAAACGATTTAAAATCGTTTTTTAATTGTTACGCGGCAATTAAAAATGCATTATTCGTTTGATTTATACTGTTTTTTTTTTCTTTCATTGTAATATTATAATGTAAATTTATCGCGGTGCAACGTTGATGATTCGTAAATAAAATATGATTGCATAATGATTTCGAGCGAAGAGCGTATAAAAATATTTGCGAATATTTAATTTTGATGCATTTTATTACGTTCCATTGCACCTAAATGACGCTCATAAATATCCACGATGGATACGAGTATGCGGAATAATTTTTGAATTGGTTAACTTCTATTTCGGGTCCGAGCATAATCTTCATTCCGGTTTGTATCGTTTGGGCTCGCATAATGAATGGCGGACACGTAAGTGCCGTAATATAATGTTCAAATTTTGGGATTAATTGCAATTTGCCGTCCACGTCGTTGATCCTTTGTGCGCGCGCACCCACACATGAGCATTCACATTCATACACCTTATCGTCTTTTTCAACTCCGTCAAAATGATGACGTGATAAATGCTGTAATACCGCCAAGAATTTAGATTCGCTTAACTGTTTATGAAGAATTGTAAATTTTTGATTATTTATTAACGCTTCGAGTTTATTGATACGAAAATGTTGGTTGTAAATTAAATTTGTCGCAAGAGACGGTGATGAATAATGAACGTACCGAAGACGTTTTAAAATTGTTTATAAATCAGATATAATGTGTTATTTATTTTATTGTCATTTTTTTACTTGGAATTTACATGCATTTAGCAAACATACGTCGATAAAAGTGTATTCCAAATGTATTATAGTCGGCGTTTAAACACATCTGCCGGAAATCTCGATGGAAAATAATATATTTTACTGCGCCGGAAATAGTAATTTTACAAGTAGTTACTGAAATTACCGCGCTAACTGGTAGCTATTTACAATCATTACTGTCGATTCATGAATACTGTTGAACGTAGTTTTTGAAATCCGAGTTTTTGCAAATCTCTTTTCATTGCCGTTTGTATAATTGTCTGAAGCTACGAAGGAAAAGCGCATAGATGTCGTCACATTCGACGTCATTTCGCGAATTTAAAATATGATAAACAGAAATGTAGAATTAAATGCTAGTGGTTGCCTGAGGATTTTTTGTTGTTTTTACGTGTTAGGTAAAATTAAAAGAGGTCATTTTAATGAAGCACGTTAAATAGAAACGATCGCGCCGGGTGTCGACTAGAGCAGTAAAATGCGAGCGAGCGTTGGTTCGAAGTGCAAAGTAAGAAGAAGGTACGAAACGAATCAACACGTTGCCGACGTTGGCGCGCAGTTAAAAATAGAAGTTGACCGCACGGCGGGCAAACAATTGGGCAAATAAAGCGGTCGACGGAGGCTGATTGGCGAGATGAAAAAGCGTGTTTATCATCTGGACGGGAGGAAAGTCGCGGCCGGTGAAATAAAATGTTGATCGCGTCCTCGAGAGCGAGATGGAAGGAAGGTGAGCAGGCAAAGTCCAAGGTATCGGCGGCCGATCGGCCGTTTTATACAGTTAGCCGCGTTGGTTTCTCCTCGGCCGCCGGGGAGGGGAGAAATGGATTGTAAACGTCTTGTAATTGTCGCGAAAATAAGACGAAGAGAGCGAGTGGACGTTGATTCAGGTCGAAGAGTGGCTGGCGTTGTTGCGCTTAAGAGGCTGCGAGAGAAGGGCCGAAGGTGATTGACGAACGCTACCGGGCCGAGCCCGGCTGTTATGACTCCATTAAGGGACCGCTGATTTTTTCGCCTCCATTTCGGCTCGCATAAAACGAGCTATTTAAAATGTTAGGGGGCGGGCCCCGCGGATCCCACGGACAAAGCCGCCCGATCTCCTTTTTAATTTTCCATCGCCAAGCGAGCCGCACTTTTTCTCCCCCGAACCCTCGAGGATCGCTTTAATTACGTATGATAATTTCCGCGTCCAAGTGCCATTCGGCTATTAGATCACTGCTTTCCTTTCAATTGGATTTCTACTTAACAAATCCAAATGCATTTTTAACTAGGACACGCTCAAAGGCGGCTCGATTTGAATCAACCAGATTGTAATTATCGTCAAAATATCGAGAGCCGAAACAAATTCCGGTCAAATATTTTATTTGTCGCTGTTCAAATATCGAATCGACATGTCTGTCGTCGCAAGTTGGGTTCATCTCAAACCCATTTCACTTGAATCAATTAACGGTTGTTTTCCGAAAACAATTCAAAGTCATTGCACAAAATCATTGTAAATTTCCTGCACGTCGAAAGAAAACAATTTTTTTTGTTAATAATCATTACTCCGATTCCACAGTTTGTTCATCATTTATCACGTTTTCGTTACGTCACAATCAAATGACAAATATATAAAAAAAATTAATTGAAATATTTAGCGTTGATTAATGAACAAATAAGTAATAAAGGTACACACGTAATGAACTGATCACGGCGGTCGAATGGTCTACATCGAAAACGACTCGGCAATTTAAAATCTAAATCTGCCTGCAATTATAATAATGGAAAGGAATAAAAAAATAAAACGAAGAAAAGAAAAAGAAATGAAAGGGGATATGGTGGGGGAAGAGAGAGAGAGAGAGAGAGAGATAAAGAGAAAAAAAAGAACGGTAAAACGGCATGCGCGATAGGATGTACTTTTGATCTTACACTGTTGCATCAGAATCAACCTGACCCATGAATAAATAAGCAGTAGATCTAGTTCGAAGTATCATTTTTCTCGGGTACTGCTCGAGGAATGTCGTGCGTGCATTTACCTATAAGCGGAACGCGACATTATTATAAGTATGTGACGGTCTGACTGTGCAACCTTGACGAAAAAAAACTCCCGCGCTCATTAAAGTACCATTAAATTAACTATAAAGCATTATCCCATCATTATTTAATTAAAGTCTATAATTGTACATTGTAAGAAGCAATTTGTATGGCCGCAAGAACAGTGGTATCGATAGCCGTGGTCGACGGTATTTTCGTGGCAAAAAGGCCTGAAAATTGGCCGACGAGTCGCGATAGACGAATTTCAATATCACTTGGCATTTACGCCTCTCGGCGGGCTATTTTTGTCGCCGGCCAAGGTCGTTACCTTTTGTCGCCGCGCGCGGCCATATTTCACCGTTATGGCAACGATAAATTATCCTCACAGTCGACTAATTTATTGCTATCATAACTATAACATTGTTAATTGTGACGTTTCGGGAAATTGCCGCCCGAGCGTTATTTATTGCCGGCTCGCTTCGGCCAACGATTTCGTCAAACCGCTTGTGCGCCGTTGACGCGAACGCTGCGCGCCAATCGGGTCCGGCGCGTTGGCGAACTGAACGCCGGCAAGTGAGACGCGCGGCGGATTTCTCGTGCAAAACGCCGGCGGGTTCCACGTCGGCGAGCAGCGGCCCGCGATATGGCGCAACTCAGCGGCGACATTTCCGTTTGTCCGTCCGTCGGAAAGTAAACGGCAGAGACGCCGGTGGCATCCATTCGTGGCGCGCCGCGGCGGAAAAAAAAAAAAGAAGATGAATTCCTGGATCGTAAGAATGAGTGTCTGGAGAAGAGCTTAATGGTAAATGCGTATACCGAGACTAGACTCGAGTGGAACCGGTATCTCGAGGTTGTTATCGTCGCGCGCGCTTTTCTCCGTATTTTTCCCGATCCCCCGTGCATGTATGCCGCGGAAAAAATGCTTTGGAGAAAAGTTGCGCTTCTTTCTTCCTTTCATTCTTAACCCTTTTTCCACCTTTTTTCCCTTTATCCCCCCCCCCCTACCTCTTTTTCTCTTCGTCTTTGTTCGGTTGAAACGTTCAATAATTTGCAACCGTTTATTTGTCTTGTAATCCATTCAAAGAAGACGATTGTCCAATTGTCAGAAAAAAGAACAAAATTTAACGAAATGAGGGCACAAACGAACTTTAAGAATGATTCAATTCTCTGGGTTAACTTATGACAAATTAAATAAATCGAGGATTTTTCATTTTTTCAACATGTAATAGTTTAAGTCAATAGAATTTTAAGACGAAATAGCGGTACTTTTAAAAATATTTCAATAGAATAGAACGAAAAATTTACAAATGTTTGATATACAATAATTTTAAAATTCAATTTTGAACAACGTTTTTCAAATTATGATCGGCTACGACTGTAATTACTAGTGAAATCCAAAGCAAGTAATCCCGGCAGTTTTGTCACCGGACAGGAAGACGCTTTTCGCGTTGCGTTGAATATCTGTCTATAATCCTTTGCGAAATTGCTACAAAAGTTTGTCATAAAATAAATAATTATATACAATTCAAAGTGAAAAGTTGAACGAAATTCTTTGATAATATCTAACGAAGGATGCGAAGATTGAAATACTAGTTTGCAATTAGTATTGGTGTGTTATTTGTTTAAAAATGATAGCGTATAACATAGGTCGTAATTGAAAAAAGACATAAAGGAGATCAGAAATGTGACGTGCCGTAGCTTTAAATCACTTCGTACTTTAATTAGAACTATAAAATTCTTAAATGTATCTTCCCTCAATTTATCTTATAATTAAAGTTCGTATATTAAAAATGCTCGTAAACATAACAATCATTGCAAACTGTTATTAATAATTATAGTATATGAGGCAACCTTTTGTTTTTAATTGAAACATACTTTTCAAATTGCTCGTAATACGGCTTTCGTTTCGTGCAAAAAATTGATTAAACCCATGATTACACGAAAATAGCTGAAAATCGTCTGAATTCTGAAACGTCCCTTTTTTACAGTTCGCTGGTCAGTTGTCTCGGCGATAAATTGTCCGCGGCTTAAAATTCTCGTTTCTATTTTTAATTACAATTTTTTACATTATCAGCCCACGTTTGTTTTTGATATCTTAAAAGCTTGACGCAACCTATTAGTGAGATACATTTTTTTAAATGTTTTTAAATCTTTTCCTTCATGCATTTTATGCTCTTTCGTGAATGCCGTGCAAACGTAGCGAAAAAAATACTTTATCAAAATTCAAATTCATTCGTAACAAAATGTCGAAATGTTCCGGCATGAATTTAAATCGCTGAACATTGGTACCACCGAAACATCGATGGTTCGCTCTTTCGGTCGCTGATCGATTTTTGGTTTCTCATAAAGCTAATTAAAACAGCAATGAAAATTCAATTAAAGCACAAAAGCGAACGAGCATTTTTCTTATTAAAGTTAAAATTGCCGGACGTCAATCAAGCACTTTTGAAAGTAACCGGTCGGCCGGCCGTCACTTTTACTAACTGCAAACCCAGCGGAATAATCATTCGCGGGACTTTTCTTCTCGGTATTGAAATTCGCCGAGCGCTTTATCCGTCATTATTTTAATTATTTAACACTATAATCAGACATTTCTCTCGGCACCGGTCGACAACGTATGCCGGTTCTTCGAGATCACGTGACGCGTCGCAACGCAGCCCATCGCAGAACCTAGCGGTGGCGGCGGCGGCGTCGTTTGCAGGACATCCGCGCCACTGGCCATCAAGACAGTTATGACTCTCCCTTCGGACGTCTTTCCTTTTGTTTCATCTAGCGCAGCGAACAAGGACGGACGGTCCAGCTAGCGCGGACAAAGACGGACAATAATCTTCGTTGTCTGTCTACATGCAACCCCCCTTCCCCACCCCTCTTCTCTATCCGTTTCCTTTTTCTCTCCTTTCATTCCCTCCATCTTTATCGCACTCCCTCGCTGGCCGCATTTTCCGTTTTCGTTGTTCCTCCTTTCATATGGAACGTGTGCGCGTCGGAAACTGACAGAGTCCAAAGAGGAAGAGGGAGGGGGGGATTGGATATGAGCATAAGCATGGGACAGGACGAGTCGATGAAAGAGAGCGGGCTACTCTCAAAAGGCGCCGACTGCGCGAACGGTAGCCGTCCCGACTGTAGCCAATTATTCCGCCGTGCTATACTAAGGCCCGGTATCGGCCACGGCTATCGTCTTCTCTTTCTCCGTCCCTCCCTTCCCACTCGTTCTCGCGCGCTCTCTCCTTTCTTCTCCGTTCGATCGAACGCTCTCCTTTTCAACCTGCCCAATCACACGGGGAGACGCGCACTTTTTGTCGGCGCTTTTTCTGAAATTCAAATCACGGAGCCGCCGGTTTTTGACTCGGCGCTGCCGTTACGATGCACGACACAAGTCCAACCAACGGAGCGCGACAAATTATTCGCGTGGCATTTTGCCTACGAGATAAGGGATTAACTGTCGAGTGTGGTAAATGCCTCGATTGATTTTCAGCCGGACGTTTGGCAGCGCGGTAGTGCTCTGAGACGAAATTTTAATTTGACGTCATAATTGAGGTGTTGGTATTTTTCGTGGCAGCGTGGCTCCGGCGAGATGTCGAGGCAATATCGAAATATCGCTTGTACGAAGACGCGTAAATTGCTGCGCATTTTATAGTTATTTTAACATTTCTGATCGGTAGGGAAAATCAGTAGTAAAAACGTGAATAACGGATGAGTTTCAAACTGTTATCGCTTGGGCAAAGTTCAAAGTTATTCTACTGTAAAATGTTACAATAGTACTATTTTCACTTTTCTGAATGAACAGCTAGATTTATTCGTAAAATGGCAAATGCTTTAATATCAAGGATAGTAATTTTTTTACTAAACGATTTATTTTTAGTCAAATTTGAAATAATTACCCAACATCCAGGTGATGAATTTAAGCTTTTGGTATATATGTTCAATTAGAATATTGTTTATATAAATTGTAGAGTGATTTCGATTGGATGAAAGTGAAGATTTTACAATGGTGCCTTGGTGAAAGTTTCCAATTTTGCCCCTGCAAGGTGGCAACTTATTTAACTGATGTGTAATATGGTGTAATCCATGCATGTTTCTCCCACAAGAGAAATTTATTTCCATTACTTTTTTCGCGTTATTTCAAATAATTATCGGATAGCACAATAAGAGCTCAAATTTATCACAAATTTGTCATTGTGTTTTTTATGTTACGAGACATTGTAGAAAAGGAAAAAAGTGAAAACCTCTAACTTATCAGCACCTTTTACGATGAATAATTGCATTCGATTCTTGTTATTTATTTCCCTTCAAGAAGGCACTTTGATAGAAGAAAAAGTGTATCACTCGGATGATTCGTAAACACGGAACGTCAATGTCTCACGTGTATCTGGGTTATTCTCTTTAAAATTCGATCTCACTTCGACCCATCGACCTTTTGATACTATTATCGACGTCCTTGTTCGTGAAATTCTGCGCCGAACTCCAGACAAAATGATGCAAGAAATTTGTTTTCCAACATTGTTTTTTATCTTCATGAAGCAACAATAAAAAATTTCGATAACTCATCAATTAAATACACGAGTATGGAATGTTTTACCTTTGCACTCGAACGAATGTTTCCTTGAAAAAAATTCGTAACATTTGAAAAGCGTGATGATAACCTCAGTACGATGAACAATAAAATTAAAGGCAGCAGCGACTATCAAGCGCAGGAAAAACAAATGTCATTGGGACAATATCGGATTAATTTTAGGACGTCGAATGTAACAGACAGTCAGATGGCATCGATAGGCATTCTCAGCATTTCTGAATTTTAGATTTTTCTAAAACCTTTATTAAGGTAAATGTACCAGTCATCGGCAGTGTTCCACTGACCGCTGTAACATTAAAAACTAATAAAACTACCAAGTATATTTATTTATTTTAAAATTATAACTTCAAGGTCAAATTGACGCAATGCAAAATAATTTCACGATAAACTTTAATGTATCTCAAGATTTTATAACGATCACTGGTACTAACCTGCCTAATAACCGACATAAGAAAGTTCTAAAAGTTATTAAACGTCGTACGTCGAATACAATTTTTAGATAATTGTCCGAATGACAAATATATTACTGTGAATATGAATGTTGCTCAATGATGCGTATGTTTGCTGTAATTTTACCACGTTATTTTTATCGCGAAATAAATAGTTGACACGACGAATTGTATGAAAAGTGTCCGTGCATTTGGCGGCACAATGATTTGATCGAATCAAGGGCTGACGGCAGTGTAATATTTCCGCGGCGATCTTGGAACGCGAAGTCAGCGTGTGCTGGTCTTCGCAGAGCCGAGAGTGTTCTCCCTTTGCGAACAGAACGGGAGCATTAGGGATTGTATTAATCAAAGACTGTCAGCGTGACAAAGAGCGACGCGTCGAGGACGTCAGTGTGCTGTGCGAAGCGAGGGCGAGGGACATGCGAGCGAGTGCGGGCGAGACGGAGGGAGCAACGAAGATAGTGAGAAAAGTAGACGGACGAGGAAGGGGGTGGGCCGGAAGCCAGAAAGTCGCGCAAGAGCCGCGACACGGATTGTCGGCTCGCTGGATCTGCCGATGACGTCGAGAAATGAGGCAAAAACCGCACGGCAGACCGGCGGGCTCCGCTTTTTCTTTTTTCTTCGACCGCCGAAAAAGCGCAAAAACCTCGGGAGAAAAACAAAGAAAAAGATACGAATACCGACCATTGGAAATGAGAGAACAATCTCGCCGAGTATTGTCATTTATTAGAGACGCGGATCTTGCGGTGGGGCTGCTCAAGTGTCACTTCGTTTAGGGATTATCTTTTTTCGCTTTTGCACGTCCAGCAAAATATCGTTATTTATCGAAAGAGAACGGAAACGAAGTGAGATGCATGATTGGATTGATGACAAATACACAAGTTGATGATTCAATTCACCTTTGGTACACGCGGAAAAAGGTTCGCCCAATTTTCGCCAATCGAGATGTGTAAGGTAAAAATTAGACCCTTTCAAAAATTAATTAGTTTAAAAAATTATTAAATAATTAGTTTAAAAATTATTGCTTGGCTGCGAGACTCTGGTAGCCAAGCTTGAGACTGTAATGGCACGACCACGTTTTTGAATCGAATAGGTCTTGGCATAACTCAAAGACAATTCTGGCACGGTCTAGTTTTTTAAAATGCGAGATAAAAAAGCCAATACTGGCCCGCCGTTATGACTCCAGTGCTGTGTGAATACTGGCCCAATACAGTTTCACAAATTTCGCCAACTCTGGCAACTCTGTCACTTGTACTTTTCCCATTGGGTAGATTCCTTGATTTACCAAATGTCTGGAACTAAAGATTATGCATGTATTTATAGCACACAGTTTTAACACTGGTGTAATGTTGTATATTATGTATTTATATGTTTATATAAATAAATATATACATGTCCTTTTGCAAGGATTATAGGAAGCATAGCAAGAGAAAAGAGGCGGTAAAAAAGGGTTAAAAGCTGAAATGTGCCGTGATATAATTAAAACGCGTGATAAGATCGCAGGTCGTTTGACCCTCGGCCTGCGAAATTTAAAGCATGCGATAGACATCGGCTCGGCGAATCAACCGGCTGAGGCCGGCGGTCGACCATGGCAAAATAAAGGAACAAAAGTCGCGACTGCGACTCGCGTGTACGCGGCGCATTATCTGTGTAATCTCGGTATCCGTGCCGAAGCTACCGTGATACGATTCGCTTTCGATCTATCCAATTTATATGTACCGTCGATGCCGTTTCGTTTTATTGGATGTCCGGCTCGATTATAATAGCCGCGCGGTCCTAAATGGCTCTTGTTCAACAACCCTCAAGTATTTCCAATATCCTGCAGGGGATTCATCTCGGCGGCCTTCCGTCCTCCCGCGTCCCCTGCCCCTCGGCTGCCAAAGTACCTTTTTACCTTGGCGAGGCCCTCGCTCCCCTCTCCCCCCCGTCCCGTTGCCCCTTCCCCCGCCCCCAGCCCAGGCCGGAGCCGAGTTCATTCATGGCTCCTGCGTGTGTTGCCTCCGGTTGGTGCCGAGGACCTCATTACCGCTGGTGAATGGACCCCACTCCGGAGCCATCTGGCGCCCTTCGAGCAAAATCGAGCATCCTCAAACGAAACATCACGGCAACGGCAAATAACGCGACCGGCATTATGCCGACTCGGCCGTCTCGTGTCGGACGCTGTAAGTGGCTCAGACTTTATTTTAAACATGAAAACGTTTCTTTCTTTCCAGTCACGGGATAGATAAGTGTTTCAGCTTCCATCCTGCTGATTGCCGCGCTTCGATTAGTCCAAGATTTGATGAATGAACGTACGATTTACCCGACAATTCGCTGTTAGATTGCAAACGCGTCTTTTCGTTGGTTTCAGTGTAGTAGGATCAACGTATTTTACCTTATAATAATATTCAGTTATGAATTTTGGATTGGTTGAGTGATTCTGCAATCAAAATACATTTCCCGATGTTTTTGAAAGTGTGCATAAACTTGATTATGTCATGAAACCCGCCTTTATTTCTCGTGATATGGAAAAGTATAAATAATAAATTTAAACAATCCTGTAGATTCGACATTTACTGCAACAACATTCGCAATTTTGATTTCGATGTCAAGTGGGTGCTTTCTTAAAGAAACGTTTGAGAAGAGTTGAAGAAACATAAACACTTTAAATAATACTATCTATCAAACAAAGAACGTTTATACATTTTCTCAGAAATATAAATTTAATACGTCTTTGACTAATTTTTGTTTTGAGTTCATTTACTTTAATACTGCATACCTTCGTGCAAGTAAAATAAATTTTTTAAGTACGACTTGCACTTTTTGTGCTGCTGGTAATTCCATCAAAATTACAGTCATTTGATTCTAATTTAAGAAACGGAACGGAAACATTGTAATAGAAAGGGTCAATTGATTTAGTAATAAATTTGTCCTTATTGAAGAATCATTTTAGGACGTATAATTTGCGTTTTCAGTTTATACATATACATTATTATTAAATGAATGCATTTTGTTATCGAATAAATACATTTTTATTATATTGTTCTAGTAACGGTCAATTTTATTAATAATAGAAATTTGTCAAACATTTTTATCTATATTACTCAATTTAATTTTTTTTTCTTTGGCTTAAACATTATGTAACTTAGTTAACAAATTACTATAACGTGACTACGATACGATCGTTTACCGTGCTCATTTACTTTAAATTTACCGAAAATTTCTTCTCAGTTGTATTGGAAAAATCACAAAGACACAAACAAATGTTCAAGATACCTGAAAATGGTTTTACGGGCTCTTTCTTCAACTATTGACGCACACGTTAAAATACCCAATCGGAATTCCTTGCGAACCTGCCAATTACTTTAAATACCTTAAGTTTCATTCCAACACAAGTAATATACAGTTTAACGTAGCTTATCTTTCATGTCTTATTAATTTGTACGCGATTTACAATTGACCTTAATATGAAGAAAACAATTCAAGTAATTTGCTTTACGAAATTTGGTAATTAATTCAATTTTTAAGTGAAAAATATTCAAAAATTTCATTTTCATTTTTTTTCTTTTTCATTTTCATTCTTTGTTTTGAGGCCACGTGGCATTCCGTAGCCCAAATTCCAATTTTTTTCAGTGCATCACCTTTAAAGAAAATATAAAGTCGTTTGCCATCAAAATTGCTATCAATGGTAATCAATATAACAACAACTATCCATTATTTATAATATTTCACCACTTATAAATAAAAAATATTACTATTTTTGATAGCAGTTTTCATGGTCGAGACCTTTTAACTATAAAATAAAATAAATTGAAATCCGTAATTCATTTCCCTCAGTGCATGCGTCCACAAATGATTATTCTTGATTAGTAGTTGTTTCTCGTATATTACGTATAAACGGAATTTTGCGAGATTTCGAGTGAAATCGATGAAAAAGGAAAAAGCCGAGGCAGTCGATCCTGGCGACCTCGAGTCATGGAAACGCGCGGCGTTAATGACAAAAGCACATGATTACAAAGTGTCGGATCGGTTATGAAAGAAAGGCGGCAATCGAGGGGTAAAGGAAGGGGTCGATGTTTAAAGATAATGACGGCGTTTAGCGGCAAGTGGTGACCCGAGGGAGGCGCAGCTCGGCGACCTCGTCCTCTTCCGAGTATCTCCCTCGGCGGGCTTGGTTTGAACCGAAGCACTTGATAATTTGCTCGCTAGAGGCTACGTGTGCCCGGCCAATTTCCCGTTTCTCCGAAAGCACGGCGCACGCTTCTGGTCCGCGCATTACGCAATCGTGTTTCCTAGTCGGGCGAGCGGCGACGACGTTCTTGCCACATCGCTGCCAGGAGCGAGCATCGTTTTCGGCGATCCGCCAGTTCGGCAAGTGACCCATTTCCCCGGAAACAAAGTCACTCGCTCATTATCATGCCGAGCATCTAGCCCGGACCGATTATCTTGCCAGGACGCCGCTCGACGGACATTTTTGCGCCTGATTATATACCCAAGGAATGATGATTTCGTTCGGAAATTATCTCGCAGAATGTAAATCACGAGGCTCGCCTTTTTTTCCAGAAGTGAACTTTAACGCTCCGCTTTTGAGTGACAGTTCGCCAGTTCGATGAGTCATTAATAGTCGTTCGTTTCGTCGTTCAAATTATCGCTTTAGTTACGCCGAATTTCGATGCTTTACAAAGGGGTACTATAATTTTGCATACCTTTGCCGTATGTTAAAAAAAAACTTCGTGGGTATAAATAAATATCCCATGATTAGCACTGTTAAATTGCATGCGAAATACTTGTTTACACACCGATTTGTAAATCTAAATCGACTTTTCAAGTTTCTATTTTCATAAGTCAATTATATACATTTTTTCTTCGTCTTTATTTTTTGTTAAAACAATAAAGCCCGTAAGTAAATAAAATTTTCAATTCGAAATATCGTACATTATATTATTTTATTTTTTTTTATTTTCATTTATTATATTATAATAATATTCACGAAAACGCTAACTTATTCTCATCGAAAGTATTTGCATCCCGTTTGCTTCGTAACTTTTCTCACGATATTTCACACGATATCTCAATCTTTCAATTTAATTACTCTTGTCTCGTGATCGTTAATTAATCATAGCAAAAGATAAAATACGATAAAAGAATAATCCGAGCGGCCGCGTCGAGTAATAAATATTGAAAGAAGTTTATCGGCCGTCCTGTCGCGCTATCGTCGAGTGACCTGCGACCTCAATGCTCAGCCCTTCGGAACCTTTATCTCGGCACCTTTTCGGCAGACAGACCGTCGATATATCTTGCGGCCGCGTTCCTCAAAGCGCCCGAGAACATGCCTCGTAACATTCGACGTCGATTATCATTGCGCATGTTTTCCCTCCCGTCGTTCGGCCTTTTCTTGCGCTTTCCTGTTTTCCGTGAAGATCGTTAGTCATGTGACGTGCAGGAAAACGCAGCAGGACCCAAAGCGCTTTCTACTGTTCAGCTCGATTTGAGTGCAATTATTTTCCCATTAATGCCATTAATGCACGAAGAATGAGTCTTTTTTTATTATTATTATTATTATACAAAGGAACGCTATTTTTTTTTTTTTTTTTAATTATATTTGATTCACTTTTTTTTTATTTCAATCAATTATTCTATTCGCATGAATTATTGTAAGTTTATTTTGATAAATATTAACGAGTATTAAAATACGACTTAATTGTATATTAAATAATAATAATCAATAATAGAAATAATAATAATAAAAATTACCCCTGGTGGGACTCGAACCCACAATCCCCGGTTTAGGAGACCGATGCCTTATCCATTAGGCCACAGGGGCTGTTGCTTTACCGCAGCAAAGATCGCCACTGCGTTAGGGACCATCGCAGTCGATTCTCATGGAACGCCTTATGACAATGCACTTTTAACTGCTTGATAACACGCAAACTCATTATCATGAAGTTCAACATATTTTTGTATTAAAACATCTACCGTGTTTTTTGTTATCGAAAATACTATTATTCACAAATATATTTGGCAGTACTTATAAAATACAGCACATAGAAATTTTAAATCAAAATTAAAATTAATATTTTTGCAATTTGAATTTGGAGAAAATGTGTTATACGGTTGTCTAATGAAGATTAGTACAAAAGTGCTGTATTTTTTATTAAAACCATGTAACAAACTTGAAGTGAATTTATTTAACACTTATATAATTTAATATGTTGTAACATCCGTAAACTGGAATCAATGTAAAAGTAGAAGATTAAATTAATATCGAAATACATTGGCTTTTGTTCGCGGAGGAAATTCAAAAGTTTATTACAATCCAACAGTATTGAAATTATAAAGATAATCGTGAAATGAATATCGAATTGCCGAGCGCGGGATCCAAACAAGCGATCCGTTTGCTTTGCGGTTGCAGATCGATCATGGGAAATCGCTCGCGAAGTGCTATGTATTGTGGCTACGAAAATTGGAAGTCGTAAAAAAAAGGAAAGAAAAAAAGAGGTAAATTACAAAACGGTGAACGGAATGTCGGATTATTATGACACATTCCGGATAGCTGCTGCCATTCATTGTACGGAAATGCGCGTTTATCGAAAGTCTCGTTATTATTGCCTAGAGCATAAATCAATCGATCTCGAGCCGCTATCAAACGATGATTCGACAAGTCTTTTCGTTAGTTTTATCTCGATCGTTTCTTCTCATTCATGTTTTTAAAAATATTCTCTTTATCTGCAGAAACATGTATCTTATTTTGAGATACTAAATGATAACAGAAGCACTTGAAGCATCACAGTTAAAGTGTTTTAAAGATAAAACATGTGCCAATATGAAACACTTGAATTTGTAATGTTATATAGGATTACAGTGTTAAATACGATAAACGATTTTATAATTAAAAACTACTTACGAACTTTGGGAAACGGACGAAAATGGAATTAACTTGCGACGTAAGTTGCCCACGAAAATATTACGATCCTTTTGTGATAATGTACCTCTTACGTACCGATTCCGCGTTGCGCAATAATATTTTACTTTTTCTTAGATTGATATTGTGAACTGAAATTTCTAAAGTAAGAGATATGAATGTGAAGACTTATTTTAGTGACCAAGGTAGAAAAGTAGGAAATTCGCAATTATTGGAATAGAAAATTTTTAATGCCGCAGCAATAGCTTTTATAAGATTTTCGAACGACACTTTAAGTATAACTCAAGCCGTCGTAAAGTCGTGAACGTTATTCTATCAACATTTAAGTTAATGTCGCAAAATTTTTAGTGCCAATTACGCATAATTTTCTTTATCCTGCGTCCTACTTGCAATGCTTTCAAGACTCTAATATTTGTGGAAGTTTAACGAGGTCAACGTTCTAAACCGTATTTATTGTGTCGAGACGAATGTAATTGACAAAACCGACGTTGCCTTTGATGATTCATTAAAGTGCACGTGAATTGTGCAACTGACATTTATCATTGTTTATTTGCCAGCTTTTAATGACACGAAAACTTTACTTTTGGATAATAAGCAAAATCTATTCCGACGTCATCATCACACTCTTGCCACCAAGACAACTTTATAGAACACGTTTGCAGTTTCTGTAATCAATTAGCGTATGATATAAAATAACTGACCTCATTAAACACCGGTTTAATTACTTTTCTCTTTTCACTGTGTTTCATCTATTTTCTCTTACGAAGATTTGTTAACAAATTTCAGTAGCGAAAGATTTATTTTCAGAGAAACAAAATGAGTGACCTACTTACAAAACATGAATATTTTGTAACAAAAATTCTTTTTTTACTTGCATATGTATTTTTTTCCTCAATAAGCACAGATAAAAGATGTAAAAAGTGGTTTAAGTAAAAATTAATCATCTAAGTCGACACAAAATTTTTTTTAAGACAAACTGAAGCATTGTTTCAAGAAAGATATACCAAACACATTAAGCGATTCCATTATAATATGCAGTGAAGAAAGTGATAAAAAAAGCAATATTTATAAAGATGTTTCAAGTTAGTATAACGTAAGAAAATGACTTATTGACGGCTCGAACAGCGCTTTTCAAATACATCATAACAATCCGTGTTATTACGTTAGTCCGAGCGTACCGCACAATCGAGTCTAACATTACCGCAAGTCGCATTTGATACGTCCAAACGCTGATACTTTTTTCTCCACGTGCAATTGTTTTTTAATGGCCTGGTCGTCGTTTGCTAAGGACGGATTGATCGTAACGAAGGGGAATTCACAAGTTAATGGGAGACGCTGCTGCTGGAGCAAGGGAGAGGTGTTTTTCGATAATTTATTGATATTACGCGATCACCGTATCGTGGCGCGAAAGCGCTCGAGCGAAGAGGCCGTCGGTTCGGCGGTTCGATGGACCGAGCGTGCCGTGTAATATAATAACGCGGTGGCCGCGTAAATTAAAGTCGCTACTGATTACCTTCATAATAGGCATGAGGCCGCGTGTATTGGCCGGCGTGATTACGTATAATGCAGAAGTATAGCGCGCCCGGCAAAGTGTTTTCTGATGCGCCGCCGTCAGTTGATGAACCCACGAGGTCGTTGGGAAATAAGTGAATAATTATTCGCCGCACATACCGATCGCCGGGGCGACACTTTCGCCGGCCGCGAAAATTTCGCCGCCGCGAAATTACGGCAATCACGGCGCGCCCGTAATTGAAACATCAACGTACTTAGCCTGCGCCGACTTTTCGCTCATCCCGCCTTCTTCCCATCGCCCGAACCCGATGAAAGACGACGTTTTTGCGGGCCGCGCGCGCGCGATTCAATTTCGCGCGTGAAATTTCATTTCTTTTCTTTCGCGGCTGTCTCGCCGCTCAGGTATTTAAGGAATCGAATTCACCTTATTACGACAAATTGGACTGCAAGATTAATTGCGGTGATCGGGCTCGCACGGACAACCTTCGGTGTTTCACGTCCACGCCGTGCATTCAAATACCTCATTACCCGAGTTGATCAACGACTACTCGCTCAATTGATTCTCGCCATTATTATCTTCCATGCTCCTGCACACTCTTGGCAAATGATTAAACTGGGACAATCATTAAATCACATTTACTTAAGTCGCCTTATCTTTTGTTCATTGATAAAACCGTACTGTACTGATGGGACTCGGACGTTACGTTGTTTCGAACGTTAGAAAACTGTAAGAACCAAAGTATAAAGAATAATGATTAACTGACGAAAAAACTTGCCGTCTGTTGTTGTCGACGGATCGCTCGAAAAGTTGTATTTTAGTTAATAAATTTGTAAACCGGCAACTCGAGGCTGGCGTTAATAACAGGCTTCCGGCTGGCGATGAGAAAAAAGCGGCACGGCTGATTACTCGCAGCTCGCGTCATAAAACTTGACATCCCGCGAAACGATCGACGCGAAATTTCCTCGGCGAGCGGTGCTAGGCTCGCACTTGTTTCGCGCGCGTAAATCAAACGGCGATTAAAATGAAAGGACACGAGCGAATCGGGGGTGGGACGGGGGGTTGAGTCGGCGAAAATGAAAACGCGAGGCTAATGAAACGGCCGTAATCGGGCCGTAATGCGAGTTTGATTGAGAAGCGGGGTTGAATGGAACGAACGAATTAATGAACGATAAACATATCAATGAGAAAATAATGGTCGGAGGCGATGCAATCGGCGCGGGATGGGCGGATTAATGTCGCGGCATTTCCTGCGTATGTTTGCATTAATTGGCGCGCGCGGCGAGTTGCGCGTCATGTTTATTCATCGCGGTAAATCACGGGGGCATTTTCTTGCGGTGACGCGGTGTCGTACGCGCGCTCCGTCGTCAATTAGACCCATCGATCGCGATGCATAATTAATTTATGCTAAACGACCGTTGCCTCATTATCGGCCTCGCCGAGATAACGACCGAGCGCTTTTGACTATTCACGTATCGCACGTGCATCCGCCATTTTTGTTATCAAGCCAGTCCGGCTGCAAGGTCTCGGTGATGCAACGCCGACCGATACACTTTTAGCCGTTTGTCGTCGGAATACGGAAAGAAAACGAGATTGTTTTCGGTGCCTTCGCGCGCGGGATAAGCCGCCTATCGCGGCCGACACGTGCGGATAATTATCCCTCTTTCCCCTCCCCTTATTTACGTCATCTTTGTTTCCTGTAGTCCATCTTTTATTTCATCATACGAAACAAATTGAGTTTTTTTTTGTCTTCAATCATTTCTGCATCAAGACAATTTTTAATGTTCGATACAACTTCCACGAAAATAATTGGATAGAAAAAACAGACTTTCAATTTGAAGTCCAATTTTTTTTTTTTGTAAAGATTTTGGTGTGATTATTGTATCGGAGTGAAAATATAAAAAGTATGGAGAAGAGAAAGACGAGGAAAATGAAGACAATGAGTTAGACAAATTGAAACGCATAAAAATAAAGTGTAAAGAACTGGCGTTATTATCTAGCAGGCAAAGTACTGTGAATTCTGCCATTCGTCACACTCGAGGAAGTAAATATTTCTTCTGATTTTGCTGAGCGATTTGTGAGATTTTACATTAGCACCTGTTTACAAAAACAGATCTTTCACCGTACTCCACTAAACGTTCGCGTTTTTACCGGCTATCATTCCAGTCAGCTGATTATCGGGATAAGTTTTTGCGTTTTAATGCTTACCATCGCGCTGCATAAATTAATGGCTTACAAGTTAATGGGTGTTACAAGTGCAGAACGTTAACAAAAATCAACGAGAAATTTGTTCTGTCATTGTGTTTTTATAAGAGGGAGATCAAATTCATTAGATTCGTTGAATAGACATTAGCATTTCGTTGGAAAAAATATACATATTTATTGGAAAAGTCGGGTTTCATAATGCACCGATGGTTTCGAATTTTGCATAAAAACGTGTTCATTAGTTAATATTTTCGTTATAAACGTGTTGTAAGTTTAATGTTATCGCCTGATTTTTTGTTGTATTGTCAATTAGTTATTTAATTTAAATGTTTAACTTCAATACAGTATTTCGGTTTTTCTTATTTACATTTGCTTTTTTTTCAATGATAATGTATAAACAGTGCGTGCATGGATTTTGAACGATTGAAATTGCATTACGCAGTTTTTTTGTCAGTGGCTTCCTTCAATCTTTTTTCCAAGCAGCAATCATTCATTAACTGATATACTACTTTTTCTAAAACGATTCATTTGATTATCGTTTTTGTTTTTTTATTATCATTACAATGATATATCTTTAAAATACATACCAGATAATCGCGCTATCTATTTTAATTAAAACTTCTCGCTTTAGTGAACGTAAGATATTAAAAGCTCCGTAAACGCAATTCCAAACTCAATTTAAATTATAAAAGAGAAGAAATGATTTCAGTCGGAATAAGGAATTCCTCGAATCAGAAGCAAGACCGAAAGATAATGGTCGCTTTAAATTTGTGTGACATTCCAATAGCGCGATGAGAAACAGGAATGGAGTAGGCATCGGCCGGCCGTAGACGGCGGACAAAAGTCAATCAAGAAAAGTGAAACCATATTTGTCGCGGACAATTTGATAGCAACGTTTGCTTCCTTTTACGTGAGCGAACGGCCGAGGGCGAAGTGAAAGTTAAAGGTTGCCTGGGATCGCGACAAGTCGATCGAATAGTCGAATTCGATGTCTTTGGAACGCGCAGTAGGACCAAAGTAGGGACTTGGTTCTAGCCGGGTTCGAAACGTCAAGGCGAGCCGTGGTCCAAGGACTTGATCTCCGTCGAGGAGGAAATCTGTGCGGCGGCGCGTCGCTCGGTTGGTCGAAGAATCGAAAAGCGCGCGCCGAAGCCTTGAGACGTGGCGCGCGAGGCGAGGTAGAGGGGCGACGAAGGGGACCGAACCGCAGCGCGCGTCGCGTGAGAGCAGCGCCGCGGGATCGGCGCTGATATCTCGGCGTATAGGTGTGTGCGTCAACGCCACCGAGCGGCCGGCAAAAAACTAAATTAAACAGTCATTATGCTCGTGTGACGGACGCGCGGAAAAAAGCCCAACATTGTAATTTGCTAATCATCTGTTTGTCGTTGCTGCAAATTTATTTCTTACAATGTCCCAGGGGTCGCGTAACGTCATTCCCGTTCGCCATTGCCGACGTTTATGGTTTCGTCCGAGATAAGCCTCACGCGGCAATAATCTTCGTCAACTTTGTATTCCGCTAATTGATGTCGGGATTTCGCTATTTGCAGGCCAACAATTAGGTGACACGCTGGACAGGTCGCGTCGGTTGGTCAGGTCTTTGAGCTGTAATTTTTATGAACCAAGATGTCATTCAACCAATTTGTTTTACGTTTATGTTTTCTACGTAGATATGATTTTAAACACAATTTGCAATACAAACATATTAGTTTATCATCTACGAACAAGGGAATAAATGTTTGTATTGAATTAACACTAGTTTTCGCGACGGAAACCATGTGGTAGAATGCGTGATGCATTTATTTTGTATTTTAATCGGTAGAGTACAAGTAATAATTTTAAAGTAAATATCACATTACAACTTACTTTTCGATTAATGCGATCAGTATTGTTACCATCTACTAATTAGGTGACCTAAAATTGCTGCACCGAGCTATTTGTGTCTCGTTGGCCAAACAACGTAAATATCTAGGTTCAGCATTCAATACAACTATTATATTATAAAATTTTGACATTTGCTCAGATGGAATCGATGTTGTTAGAAATTGAAAATGTCGAATCATACCTATACTCAAAAAAGGAATTCGTTAAAATAACACGTCTAACAGTGTTATAGGACGTTTGCTATTCTGAGTAGTGAATGACGTAAGCCTGATGTTAAAAACTACGAATGATAAATCATAATATGCAAAAGATGTAAATTTAGAAACTATTGTTCTAAATCGAAAGATCTTTTTGCTCAAAATTATGGTTGAAAATTTTGAATTAAAAATACGCAAACATTATTTGATTTTAATGTGGACTCATGATTCATTTTGGCTTGGGAAATAACAATTGTGATTGGGTTTTCTATTTTTATATACATATACTATTTCACGGCCAGTTTTTAGCTTTTCAAAATAGAATATTGGAACATATACTAATGAATAATCATTTGTAATGATCCTCGTTTATAATAATGTGTATCTAATACATATCGTCGTATGCCTGAATAACCTGTTTTTAAATGGAATATAATTTTGCATAACGATGTATCGGATGATCATAATTCAACGCAATGAAAAAAAAATAATTGCCGGTATTTTTGCTAAATCTGGAAGATTGAAGTAAAACAATGTGTCACAACATTTCTCGCGAGTGTTACAAACTGAAAAAAATAACGTAAAATTACGTACAGAATGGTATTTTCACAGTCAAATGACATTGAATAAATATTCATATACAGTCTCCGACAGACTTCTTCGTTTGCAATCTACCCAGGAAAAAATGCCATTAAACTAAAAAATATTCATAATTATTAAAATTAAAGACAATTATCCAGTTTGTCATTTATTTAACATTAAATTAATAATAATATTTTTGACTTTTCTAATTCCGTAAGCAAAATGTCCTTACAAACTATCACGTACAATTATTAATTGTCAATAATATCAAGTTAATTAATTGTACGTGGAAGTAAAAAAAAAAAAAAAATAAAAAAGTCGGAGCACTAATGAAGTGTGAATAAAGACCCAAGATGCGTTTATGAAGAACATTATATAAATTGTGGAATGAATACATAAATATGAAAATGATTCGATGGTCTCGGAAAAGGATGGAAGAAGTTGATTAGAAAATGTTAAACAGTTAAGAAAATAGAGAATCAAGTCTAACACATGCAGTACACAACAAGATGTCCGAGAGATTGGTCACCTTGCTATGAATTAGTTGGAAATGGAAATCTAATGAATGGAAACAGGTTTGAAGGTGGGCACTCCAGCGTTTCGGCGCGTACTCGTAACACACATTCCAACGCATTATAAAATCACTCACCTGATTAAATTTATCTCGGATCACCTAATATACATATCAAAAGCATCGTTAATCAAAAGTCGTATTCCTGAAATTGAACTCGCTTCAACGTTAAATTCAATTTCACTTCGGCCTTGGACAAACAAACAACCGACGGCGAATATCTAATAATGGCCATTAAAGCATCTATTTTTTTCAACAGTTATTACCATCAATCACGAATTGCAATGAATTACTTATCAAAAACAAATTACGCCATCACGGACGTCCTTTTTTTCGATGTTGTCACTTTGAAAAGTAAACGTCAACTATTTGATGAAAAAATGAAAAATAAAAGGGGCCGAAATATCGACATTTTTCTACAGCATGGATTTCTAGCTTCGGAGTGATTGAAAGTAAAAGCCAGCGAAAGATGGTCGGGGACAGAGATGGAGAGAAAGAGGGAGAGAGCGGTGGAGAAAAGTGCGGCGGAATAGAAAATGAAAGACATTGATTGTCGTTTGCCGGGAACCACCTGTGAACTTGGACGGGTTAATTGAACGCGATACGGATTTGAATGCGAATGACAGGTGAGCGGAAAGTCGGGGCTTTCCGTGCTCGTAAGTCTGTCTCGGGCCGCAGAAGCAGCGCCGCGCATAAAAAGGCGAGACAAGTGAGTGGATAAAAAGCCGGCCGGCTCTTATCGGGGGAGAAAAAAAATGCGTGCGCCGGTACAATTTTTCAATGTCCGTTTATAATATATATTGCGGCGGGTCGGCGTGGCATAAGTCGCAGGTGACTCGCCGTGAGCCGAGCGGACTCATTAAGGTGGCGCATAATGTATACATGCGCAGCCGATTGGCATCGCGAGGCACAAACGGACGTCGCATCGGCGAGCCATTGTACGTGCCAACGGGGACACGGGTTCACGCCCAATAGGTGGGGCTGCAACTGCATTTCCACCACGCCCTTGCACATTTTTGCCCGTTTAACCGCAAAACGAGAATAACGCACGCGCGCGACAAAAAAGGCACACGTGCTCGACGGAAATCGGCCCGGTCCACTCGATCGACCCGCTAATTCCCCGCGACTTTTTCCCGCGGCCAAAATATGCGCGCGCGCGGCCGAGAAACGCGGCGCGATGCAATTTTTACGACGCAAGCCGCGCCGCGCGGTGCCAATTCGTTTCGTCAAGGTGCGACGCCGACCGAGGAATGTGTCATTTCGGCCTGAATCCCGCTACCGCCTTCGGCGAAAAAATTGCCATTCCTCAAATCGAGCCATGAAAAACTTGTACAACTAGCCCCGCTTTTTCGCTAAACCATTATCCACTGGCATTGCTCGACTTTCAGATACTCAGTAAATTTCAGACATCGCTTCTTACCAGAAATACAAAGTAGACTGCATTTTCAGTTTACAAACATATATTTTCATCGGTTATTTAACATAATTTCAGTCTTGTTAGTTATTATACTTTCTCACTCGAATACTCCAGACAAAATTACTTGTTAAAGATAAGATCTACCTTCATGTTTCGTCAAAAATGTTTCAGATTCAAACAAAATATGCAGATCAATTTTTATTTTAAAATATTTCGATAATTTGAAGATACTTGATTGAACCATTTATAAGAAAATTCGTTTACAGATTTCATTATGTTGATACTGTTGAAATGTTTATTTTTAACTTTTTACTTCCGTGAAAGTATTCGTAGTATTTCTGCTCGATAACTATCATTAGTAGACCGTTTCTCTAGGAAGTCATTGTTTGTCTTCTTTTGTCTTGCATTCCTTTCTCACATATTCCAGTAGCAGAAGTATTAGGACTGTTATTTGAGGACTGTGCAGTTACAAAGAATTAATGTTCCACACATGTTAGTCTTTCACAAGAAAAATGAATATTTTGATAAAATTAGTACACTGATGAAATAAATTGACTCGATGACCACGCTTTTTAAATATCATCGAACGATTGTAATTATTTATCTATATAAATAAATTTCAATTTAATTTATTTACAACTATGTATGTATCAAATATGTGTATATATCAAATGATTCAGGGGATCAATTTTTATGTCGATGCAAGCATTTCATGTTGCTACAACATATTTTTTCCTCGTATTCTTCTCATCTAAATAAGTAGCGGCGTTAATATCTTTTGATGAAAAACCAGTTTTGGCGGGAAACTTATTTGCCACTTGGATAACATTTAAATAAATAAAAGCAAAATTGAAAGAAAAGTAATTTCCCGCGGAAATTGGTTGAATGGTCTTGGACTAGATAGTGATTGCTGGCGTTTGTTTATGCGAACGCGGTCGGTAATTATATTCGAAAGAGTACGAACCCTCGGGCGAGGACGAGCGGCAGCCCCGAAGACGCCACCCCCTGTCGCGCCCGGAAGCAACGCACATCTATCTTGTCCTCTGGACTCAGCCGCGCACTTCCGTCTCGCGACGAATTCACAAGAGAAGGAAAATGAGCGAACGTTGGACAACGAGAGGTCGTAAAGTGACGCTTACAAGAAACAACGGTTTTCAACAAAAATAACTCCGACCGTTGGCCGGCAAAAAGTCGCGGGCAAATTTTCAACGTTGTAAACCCTTTTAATTGCTTCATTCCGAGTGTTGGTTTATTCGCTCGCTTCTCGTTTTCGAGTTGCTCGGGTCACTTTGTATAATGGAGCCGATAAATTTGGCAATTTTCAGCACGCCGACCGGACGAAAGACGAAGCGCGAAAATTACGACGGAGGACGCTGCCAAGTAAGAAGGCAGACGCGCAATTGCCGCATGTATTACAGTGAATTAACATTAACATCGTTCGGAGCGATCCAACGGCCGACCGCGCGTGCGGTTATTTAAATAATTGACAATGTTTACGAAAGCTCGCCGCCGGTCGCACGGAATCGGATTAGGTCCTCGTACGTATGGTGAATATTTAATCGTCTGCTTACTTACTTCAACCCCGGCCGTGCGAGGCCTTAATTACCAGCGACGGTCCAATTTACCCTCATCTTTTCAACCCTTACAATTATCTCGAGCGTTTATAGTTGGCGACATTGACGTGCGCTTTAACCTTGCAATTGTTTGGACGCGCTTTACCGATTCGCGTTTCTGCTGTGAAAAATGACGTTTTCGTTGTAGTTTCTTACAACGGTAAAAAATGTCTCTTTGTAAAATAGGTTGGTTAAAATTGAAAACACTTTTTGATATTTTCTGTGTGAATAGAAAAATATGTTGAAGTAAAAGAATGTTTGTTGTGACATCTATCATTAAAAGACATTTGGTTTATTTTTTTCTTTTACTATATTGTATGATATATGACGTATAGTGAAAGAAATTGAAATAGTTAAAACAATTGAAAATTCAATTTAAATAACCAAACAGGTGAAAAATTGATTATTTTTCAGTTGAGTTAAATCATGTCCGGTTGAATTATAAACTTTTATTTGTTTAAGTCTATAATATTTATTTATTTATTAGGTTGAATTGAAATTTGAGAACCATACTTTTTTTATAGTGCGAAAACGAAAGTAAAAGGGATGTAAACATCAGTAATTATGTTTTTCGCTCGTCTTTTATTTTTATTTGCATCCCATTAAAAACCGTGAATTTAAATGTTTCTGCCGAAGAATAATTTTGCTATCTTTAGAGTGGTAACAGTAAAATGTCTTCTAGCTCTATATTTAAAATTGAATAAACTAACTACAAATTGACATTAGTAATATAATAATTGCTTAAGAATATCGTATATATTTGACTATCTCTTCAACATGTGTTGTGTTTCCCTGAAAGGCATAATTGCATTTTCTAATTTCTGAAGCAATAACGAGTCTAGACCATACGTCTTAAGACATCGGGCTAATGATGATGACACTCTCATTCCTCGTGGCAAGGCAGTGGCTCATTTTTCAAAAGACTAAAGCCTGGGACTCGGGTGAGAAGGAAAGAATCGAGGGGAAGACTCGGTCTGCTAGCCGACATGCAGAAGCTAATGTTCGGAACGGGTCCCGAAGTATTACAGACGAGAAAAAAAAATATTTCGGGAGGAAATCAACGGGGTAAATGTAATTCATCCCACATTTTCTCGTACATTTTACGTATTTAAAAATTGATCTGCTACATTCAACACTGCAATAAGCTTTACTTTAATTGTTGTAACGTTTAAATTATAAAAAGATATTACTGTAGAAAAAATCAAATATTGTATGTATTAACTATTTACTGAACATGAATTTAATGCAATGAAACCTTTTATCTGCAAAATTGAAAATCAGCTTATAAACTATATGAAATAAATATATCTTGTGATACTCTTGGTAATGTAAAATTTTGTAGAATTGGTAACGTGGAAGGTAATGTAGAATGTGAGTTTACGATACCCACTTAAAATCAATAATTTGTCCACATCTGAAAAATACAATTTCTTCTACAATACTGTTCTATGATGAACTGGAACGAAAAATTGAAATTAATATTATATAAATAAATATTATCTAATTTCAAAAAAAATGCTTGTTGTTCTCACGGAACATTAGAATTAATCATCCACCAAAACAAGAAATTTTATATAATTGTCGACTAAAATAAAGTGACGCGAGAGTGAAAAGTTTGGGTGTTTTCGGTAAACGTTTATGAGTAGCCATTATCGAATATCTGCGACCGACTCTAGGTCTGATTTTGTCAAAAGTGAATCGCAATGGTTGCGCATTCCAGCCGCGTGGGTGGGTGGGGTGGCGAGTGGCTTTCGGTTTTTATTCCGTCGGCGCGATGGCACAGAGAGGACCGAGACACAAAATGCACAAAATGCCGGCAGCGGCGCCTTTTATCCGACCGTGCGGCTCTTCTCGCCAGCCGCCCGCTAACACGCCCCCCCCCCCTTCCCTCCCTCGCGCCAGTTGCCATCCCGTCTCTATCTGCTCTTCCGATCCGTGGACATCAATCTCTCGTCAAACCTCAGCCCAGCCCCGCGCGCACGCAGAAATGCCGCTCGCGACGTCGCGGTCGCCTTCTTCTTTTCTGCGGCCGCCGCATTCGCCATCGGAATTTTCGATCCGGCTCCTTTTTTTCGCTCTCTCACGAACCCCCCTCGTAACGTCTCCGAGCTATGCCGGGAGCTATTGCTGTCGTTATTGCTTCTGTTGTCTCGTCTCGTCTCGTCTCTGTCCCTACTGCCCTCCCCTCGCCACCTGCGACGCCGCTCACGCCTCTCCCCGTGGCGCCGCCGGAGCTCGGCTGGTCGAGCCGTGCCCGGCTGCGCCACCACAGCACTGCCGCCAGGCACCACATCACAACCACTCCACTGCCACAGCTGTCAATACACTTAGCGCTCCACTCTATACCTCTATTTACATGCTTTTGTGCTTCACTAATTTTT